>JAPYZR010010503.1:0-15236 GCA_030522945.1 Trichopria nigra
ATTGTTTATAACATTTTCAGTATTTATTATTAACAAATTTTGACCGCAGATTCTGAAAGAATGATAAATTTTACGTCAGAAATGTCATATGCCGATTTTTTTAGTGTCTATTTCATACAACAAAAAAATAACGTAAAAATCAACGACAATTTTTCGTCTGTTTGGGACTTAATGGGTTAAAAAGCTGTACAAAAGTTCGAAAATAGTGATAGTGATTGAAAAAATTTTTCTAGTGTAACATAACTTTGAAGACACGAGGAAACATTTGAAAGCAGAGTAAACAAAAGCAGTAAAAATTGCATTTGGATAATCGTAAAAAGTAACATAATATTTAGATAATGATTCCAATTTTTAAAAGAAATTAACGAAAATAAATTCAAATTATTAAAGTTGAAAATCCAACCAAATGTGCAGAATCTGTTCGTTATTTATCATCGAGGAATGAATAACAATAATAAACAATGATGTCAGTAATTTAAATTATTTATTATTACATCGATGTATTCAAAAAGAACAAGACACTTGCCAAACTTTAAATTCACAAATCATATTGTTATTGATGTAATAAATTATTTCTATTGTTTTAAAGTCACATTTGTCTGCTATGAATTCATTACCATAATTAATTCTGTAATTCGGCAAATACTTTTCATAATTTACATTAATTTTCATTGTTAGTCCACGTACATATTTTGTCCTCATAATGGTTAATAACGAAAATTGATAATGAATATCAACTTTTTATTTATCCACCGCATCTTTTTCTAATTTTTTATCGAATGTGGATTATATTCACTTTGTCACACAAAATTTTACGTCGAATAACGCCCCGGTGAACTATTCTGTCCGACTTATAATGGGTAAATTGGCAAAATAATAACTAGAAACTCTAAATGGAAATGCATTCAATTGTACCTATGAAATACATCACATTAAATATTTATAGTAAGTACAATTCATCTTCACTACGTATATATGCGTGATGGAGAATAATAGTTCTATAACTCTAAACTCTACATTTCCATCTATTCAATTCGATCGAAAAGATCAGTACAACAATAATGCTTGTAATAATAATAATTATTTCGAATAATAATTAAAAATTATAATTACAATTCAATTTGTAATTAAAACAGACATTATAATTATTACACTATAATTATTACATCAATTTATGTTTGTTATCTGTTTTACCTCCGAGAAAATTATAAAGGATAAATTTCATTTTTAAAAGTGAATTTTTGTCAAATGTGGTATATTTTTCATTCTACGAGATTTTACTCCGGAGTGAGTGACAATTCTTCTATTCACTCTGTTAAAGATGATTTTAGATTCTACAAAATGTGACAAAATTTATTCTTTCAATAAATACGTGGCTCAAAATTTCGCTCTAAGAAATTTAAAGGTCTCTTTTTAAGTATTAAATTTATTTCATTCATGGCCAAAATTAATTCCCTAAATATTCTTTAAAATTGAAATTTTTGAGTAAAATGTATGAAAATTCACCCTTTGATGCTTCTAAACTTCCAGGAGCGAAAATTGAGCCACTTTTAAAAAAGTGACTTTTTTATTTTTGCTAGAGTGAAATGTTACTCTTTCCTGAATGAAATTTCACTCTATAAGAATAGGAAAATTCATTCTTTTAAAAGAGTGGCTAAACTTTCACTTCAGGAAATTTGGAGGGGTGCTTTATTTCATTCATGAGCAACAATTTTTCATCCTCTTCTGTAAAGAGTAAAATTGCGAAGTAAAATGATAGGAAAATTCACTTTCGTACTTTTACATTTTTTTGGACCGGAAATTGAGTGATTCTTTTAAACGAGTAGTGAATGTTTTCATTTTTTTTTTTTTTAGAGTATTACTCATTATAGAGAGAATAGAAAAATCGCCACTTTCTGAAATGAAATCTTACTCCAGAAGAAGTGAAAGATTCACTCTTTTAAAAAAATAGCTTGATTTTCATCCTACGAAATCTAGTGAAATATTTCAGTTCTTTCGAAATTTGTTGGAGTGAAATTTTACTCAATAAAGAATGTAAATTGTGCTTCTATTCAAAAGAATGAAGTGTCACTCTTAAGAGTGACATTTCTCACTCCAGAAACAATAAAATGTCCTTTCATATAGTGAATATTCGTATGTTTTTTGAAAAAGTGCCTCGATTTTCACTCAATGAAGAGTGAAATTTCACTTCAACAAATTTAAAGAGTTTAAAAATTGTACGATGTAAAATTTGTAATATACTATAAAAGAAAGTTTTCAAAAGACATACAAATAATAATTGTCCCTAGAAAATATTTTTTAATCGCACCACAACAAAGAGTCATTATTCAACCAAAAATACAAAAAACAAAAAACACTACATAATATATCGTAACCCCCCCAAAAAACGCCCATCCCTACCACGCCAAAAATGACTCCGAACATTCGAAAATCGCTCTTCCAGCTCCAAGAACCATGCGACCATTAACCGAACTTTTATGGCTCTTAATAAATCGATCCCAAGGCAAACGACGTCGGCTTTTTCAATCGCTCCGCTCGCGGGTTTTCCAATCGAGCCGAAATTCGAAAGAAAGGAAAAAAAGAGAGTACAAGATATAGGAGCGCGGCCGTCGAGCGAGTAAGAAAAGGGATATATATTGCGCCGATATAGTGCGCGGTGTGTTCCAAAATCGGCGAAACGAGACCTGGTGAAATATAATGTGGCTGCGTATTGCTATATAACTCCCAATACACGTTCCCTATATACGTGGCGCTCGCCAATAGTTCCGTTGGGCGATCGATAGCGAAAGTTCCGAAGAACGGAACATATTATCCGGCGGTGGCTCGGAAAGCTCGAACGGTACAAGAAATTGGCGGGACGAATCGGCGATACCTCGTAAACGTGAAATATTTCCTATACCCAGGGTGTCGAACTTGAGGTTACAATGTCGTGTACGTGAATCCCTCATTAATGTCATTCGCGTCGTCATAAAGTAATCTCTTACAAAAAATATTGTTCCGTAGAACTCGAAGGGTCTCTGGAACAAAGATTCCAGGCGAGTCGTACTTTTTGTCGTGAAGAATCGGCCTTAAATTTTCAATAGCGTAATTATAGACCCGTTCAAAGAGAGACCTAAATCAACTGACCGCAAGTCGACAAGCAAGTAATCATCATCGGGAGCAAAGTACATCTTTTAAATTGAATAATGGTGGGTGTGACACTGCCAATTTGCGCAGGCTGCGCTAAATAAACCATCGAGTCGCGATATTGAAATATTAATCCCTCACGGAACGTTCGTCAGTCTAGCCTCGCGGCGTCGTCGTCGGAACAAGAAATGGAGATAGATCGTTCGCCGAGTTGAACAGAATGTTGTTGATGGCTGAAGTTTATCCCGACACCGTCGCGTTGCTATACATATATACACACGCGCGCCATATCCGTGCTTTATATCCGGTATGTATTTGCACGGACGCGTCGCACAGACTATATATACTTGCACATGCGTGTGCCCCGGTGTGCCTAAGAAGTTTCCGCTATTCTCGCAAGCTCCCGAGACAATGGAAACTTGAGCGTTTTGAAGGCATCGCTCAATGACCCGCTTTAACGTCGCAATGAGTCTCGCTATATATATATATATACTTGAACTCCTGTACATTGTATGGTAGCAGCGCTTTTAGCGCGAATTCCTCCAGTCTCTATCCGCGAGTTGCTACGTTATTTCCCGATCGTTAAGAGTTCGGGAACCTACTGGTCGTTAACGCGTTTCGTCGACTGAATAAGGATATTTGCGGAAACTTTCACCATTGTTCCGAACTTGAAAATTTGTCTTCTCTATAAAAAGTTCGCAGAAATCGTTAACGAATAAAACTCTGAGTCAAAATTACCATTGGCTAGATGTTTTTCATTAAAATATGGTACCTTTTGCCATTGTAATGTAAAATCAAATGCATACTTGTACATTGACGTTTTACATGTGTTGACTGCGGTTGAATGTTGAAATCAGACCACATCTCAAACTTTCAGTGTTACAAGGAAATATGGTTGGCAACAGTTTGAGGTTCCTCGTCCAGTTCTCAATAACAAGTGTTGGAAATTCCAATGCTATCCTGCTCTCGATTTAGTATATCGAATGGCAATAATTTGATATGCTAAACCACTTGGGCGAGTACGTGAATTGGTACGGGGAGAAGAGCGTAAAGGTATGGGAAGCATCGGACCCTTCTGCGAACTGTATACCGCGTTGCATTGAATACTATCTGTAGGACAGTATTTCATCAAGACGTAAGATAATTTAATAAGGTATACTGGTAATTAAATTATTATAACAAATCGTCAAATGTAGATATTAAATCCAGTTTAGCATATATGTACGTTGCCTAAAAAAGTGAAAGGGGTTTCAAGTCTTAGCATTTGTAAATCCTAACAATCATAAAATATAATACAATTAAGTGTATAATTCAACTGTTTAAAAAAAACAATTAAACAATTAATAATAATATGAAATACCATAATAAACAGAGTAAACAAAAGTAAAGAACATGCAAGTAATAAAAAAAAATAAAAAAAACAACACATATACGTAAAGTTTCGGCATCTTCAGCGCTCGAATGGGATCCAATTAGATGCAACTTGTTAGCCGACCTACTCATAGAAATGCTTTCCTAACGCAAAACAGAGTTTTTTTAATCAAAGCAGCCTCATCGTCGAATCATGCAGTTTGAAACAATGTAAATCGGCCACTGTGGCCGACTCAGTGAACTAACCTTCATTTCAGGTCCTCCTGTCGAGGTGGGCGTCACCATGTACGTCTTGAGTATCAGCTCGCTATCCGAAGTCAAAATGGTACTACTATTTAGGTCTTACGCAGTCATTCCGCTCGAAATTCCAAATTTTATTATGATCGTACGGATCGCTTACCACTTGCAAGACCCTCCTTATTATGAAACCTGAGCCCCTGACACTAAAACCCAGCACCTATCACAACCCCGAACAACGACATCCAGCCCCGAAGCAACCGTGATTTTATTAGCGTCCTTTGAAGGACCGCCGCCGACGTAATCTCTGTGACGCGCGAATTTCGGTGGATCGACGGCTGTTGGGATCTTTCGATCAAGCACTCGAAGTTTAACGGACAATTTTTTATAAATTACAATTAAAAATTGTTTTTCTCCCAAGTGGGTCTTCGGAATCATTAAAGTTCAATATTATCAATTACACAACGCTAAGAGTAATATGTGGCAAATATATGACAGCCGCGCGTTCTATATGTATTTTATTTCCACTATATATGCTGTTCGATACGGATAGGTGTGAATTCCTGAAGCGGCAACATTTTGTCTCGATGCCAGTTAATTACCGACGCGGTCAGTCTCTATCCGGAGTTGGCGGAAATGTCCAGATTCCGGAACGTAAAAGGGAATATTCGTTCCCGGAGGTGGTGTTGACCGGATGTGCTTGGCACTCTCGACACTGTACCACCGACAACCGGTGCAACGAAATGAGTTTTGTTTCGACCGATCTACCTCCGTTCTTCCTATTACTTTACCGCGAGATAAATGCTTTCTTGCGAAGGATCCCGACAAGCTGATCGAAAAAAACTTTTACCGGAGAAAATCTCTCCACGTGCACGAGAAGAGAAATTCCGATTGGGTTAAATGCACATATATATATATGTGTGTGTGTGAATGCATGTATATTATTTTAATAAAGAGTCTACATAATGAAAACTTCAATTATCGTAAATATATTCTGATTATATATAACAGCATTGAAATGCGAAGTTCTCCCAACCAAAATAACTTGTGTCTTATTCAAGTTCTCCGATCGTAACATTTTCATTCAACGCACATGGGGAAATGGAAATGAAGCTGATTCAGCCGAATTTCTCCTCTCGAGCACGTTTCCCAGGAATGACCAAGTGAAACATCCCAGCGATACAACCGTCGCGAATAAATAGATCTCCAACGTCGAACGTATTTACGTAATTGGCACTTCGAGATTATAGCAATATTCGAATCACTTCACGCACACAATATTCACTTGCAATACTCACAAAGTACTGTACAAACAATGACGCAAAGACTCGCAACTTTTGGATCGCGATTTTTTTTTCATATTGTATATGTATCCTTTTTTTCTTGTGGTACGTCCTTATTAGAATGCTCTAGAGCATTCTGTCGTTTGTCACCGGCATGTATATTAACGCTATATATATATATTTTTTTTTTTTCAAAATATTCGTATATATTTATATACATGCACCGACGTTCTCCACTTTCACACGAGCCCACATTAACGGATTTGACGTGCAGACTGTGCGGATAGGGTTGTCCATCGTGCTTCTGGCATTTATTCGAAGGCAGTTAGAAATCACTTGTTACAGTGTAACGTGAAAAGACGCATGCAATGTTGCGCAGCGAGGTAACGTTAACCTAAAAGTCAACGTCACTCGTCGTCGGTAAACGACCCAATGGAAGTCTTGCAGGACTGGACCGATACAGGAACATGTCCAAGTATTCGAACGGGAATGTATATATGTACACATTTGAAGTACATTCGTATATGATGCCGAAGTATGCACGCGACTGTAGCACCCCAATGTTTGTCACTGAAGTGAGATCTACTGCGACTTCGAATGATTAATAGTGCTGTAATATTTATCAGAAGTTGCTTAGTAAGTAAATTAAACGGTATCTATCGGTCTTTTTGACTGCATGAAAGATGTCGATTAAAAAATCAAGTAATTTACATTTGACCTCTTGAATTAAAGGTGACGATGTCGCATTTATCGATAACATCGAAATGGACCTAGTATTTCATTGTAAATAATAATTTACCCGCACAACTTTCGTGTATGCAATTACAAAATATCATGTACAGACTAACGAGCGCGTAGCAAGATTCAAAAAATCTCATTCCGCGTCTGCACGAATCCACGCACACAATACAACATCTATCCTCCTGAGACTCGTTCGTTATCCATATTCGCTCAATCGCATATCCTCCGACGAGGAATCTAAAACTTCACCTATAGTAACTAGTATATTCTGGACATTCTAGATACGCCTCTTATATAATCAAGCGAACGATGGCAAGGGGTCAGGTGCATAGGTAGAGTAGTGTACTTGAACCCAGCCCTTGTTACTTTCGCTGGATGACATAAACACGTCTTGAGATTTGTTTAACATTACTTATGATACAATATATTCATTGACCTCAACTCAGACACTGTACTATTCTCTCTTTTATATACACTAATTAGGGCAATCACCCCTTTCACGAACTCTGAAGAACAGATTGCTTCAAATTAGCAGAAAAACTAAAAGTCTCGTCTTTGATTGCGGACTATTCTATGCGGCGTCTGAAACAATGACATGATAAAGCGAATGACTGAACCACTGCTGCACGAAATACTACATTTATTCATTTGAAAATCCATAGTTTTGATTTCTAAGAGTCTCGTTTAGTTGGATATGTCTGATATCACGTGCGGGTTACCATGCGCGTATCAGCTGATTTTCTTTCAGATTTGAATGCTAGCCGGATTGAATTATTTCTTTTTTTAGCAACGATATTTTCATATTGTACTTTTTTCTCTTTCTTTGTCTATCTTGAAGCATGGTGGTCAGTAGGTATTGAAAACTAAGTAAGGCGCACCATTGAATGAGCGATCTATAGCTAGCATTACGAATTTACTCTTACAACAATGTTACATGCGAGATTCTATTTCATCCTAATTTATATACGTTTAATACAAAAATTACCCATTAGACGCTAGATACTGTAATGCCGCGGCTGCTACAAAGGGCTGCTCGCTGCCATCACTGATAATTTGATTTATGATGCGCGCGGTCCGTATATGGTCACTAACAATACGATGTCCAGTAGGGCAGCAAATTATTCCACGACTTAATAAATTCGTGTAGATAAAAGTAGAATGTCCTTAAATCCCGCCCTTCTCAAAATGTTAGTCACCCCTATTCTTATGTCAGAAGAGAAGTAAAAGTCTCCGTGTACCGACTAATTAATTGTTGATGTAATTCAAAGGTAAGAAAGATAATAAGATTGTTGGAACAGCTATTTGTTGAACGAAAAAATAAATTTAATATAAATATCAGTAAAAGTCACTGAGCGAGCTGGTTTGAACGGTATAAACGCGCAGCGTGGCTGTACTGAATTTCATTTGTAAATGAACAAAACTGTAGCGCAAATATGGACATTCTGGACGCTGGCCGACGAGTCCTGTTGATTTGGTTCCGTGCAGGGTGCGAAGCTCGCTCTATTCGTGACCGTGTCACGCATCGCAAGCTCACACGTATAATGATAATGAATATCTACTATGTCATTGTTTATCTCCGTCTGCCACGCGAGCTACGGTCGTGCGCGCATACAAGAGAGATTGCCAATTCCGCGCGCATCATCGCACGCGTCATGTACAATCAATAGCGAATTAAGATATTCCCTCGCATGAATCACGTGGAGTCAACGCTATAACGATCGGCATTTTTTTTTTTTTTTTTTTTTTTTTTTTTTTTTTTTTTTTTTTTTTTTTTCTTTTTCATTGTTTTTGTTGTTTTTGTTTTGGGGGACAACGATGGGAATACTCGTTGATAAAGATGGCATATATTATCTGGCTTCTTGCCCAGATCTGAATTACGTGGCAACCAAATGAGAAACAGTACCACCAAGGCGCTTGGTTTTTTCCTGATTACAGGTCCGCCCGTGGAGGTCGGCGTCACCATGTATGTCCTCAGCATCAGTTCCGTATCCGAGGTTTTAATGGTACAGTGCCCTTATTCATATTCCATGCCGTCACATGTAAGCGATTTCTGAACTGACATTTCTACATGTCAACATTGGCAGTCGATTAAACTACTTAAATCGCTTCATCATTTGTCCATTCTTATACACGAGGGGTAGAGGAACGATCGCGAGTAACCCCTTGAAATATGACGATTCGTCTATCTCTCCGCTTAGGAAATTCTGACATTCGTATGGAAACGTTTTATTTCACTGCAATTTAAACAGAAAGGGCCGTTGGCTGCAGTCCGACAAAAAGAAACAAAACGTTGCACGTGATTGAATGACTGAAAATTCAAAATACGATTCGGTCGAAAGGTTATTTTCAGCTGTGTTCGAACGTATTTTCGGGGAATTTTTATTTGTTGTAACGTCGACTGTCTGACTTTTGTATCGCATGTCAAAGTTTGAGAGATTTATTACGAATGCAAACAGCATCGGCGTTCCCCCACCCCTCTCTCGTCTCCATTTCGAACATTATTCATCCCTACATTTTCCTACATGAAATCCCGATCGTATCATTCCAATTTTACACGAGTCATTCACGACGACGCGAGTACGATCGAATCCTACTTTCTGGTGGTATCCTTCCCGACTTCAGTGACTATCCTCGTGAGCGATTACTTGGCAAGTGCTCGGAGTTGCTTTTGCAAAAATAATGCATTAGAATAGAGAGAAATGGTTAAAAAATCATGTTTTAACGACCATACAACGAACTGCGATAAAGCGTGGCATTTCGTGAAACCTACCAAATAGTTGAGGAGTTGTTTTCAACAACAGGTATTCACAGGACGATGCTTGATGGACGTTTGATGAGATGACGCGTTAACGTGGAATTCTAAAAATTGAATATTTTGAAAATCTAAACGACTCTGAGGCAAACGCGAAGGTTTTCTCGAAGATAAATGCGACCGGAACAGTTGGCAAGAATCCTATACTCGCATTTATTCATTTGATCTCGCAGAACACTTTACGCGAATGGCTCGCCAAGAATTCGCGACGAGGATTCAGAGTCGCTCGTCCCCGTTACCGTAAATGTCCGTTCGCTGGTGCAGAGTACTACATTAAAAGCCGAGAACAAATTCACGTATACACGTTGGCGGCGCAGCTACAGTACTAACAATGTTTTTTTAGCTCGTCACAGCTGTTTGGTTGGCTGAACTGTTACAAGGGAACCTTGCTACGTTCCGCAGTCTTCGCAAGATCTTGTCCACTCGTTATATACAATTATGGTTGACTCTCGTTTGACAATTGCGATGTTCTTGTTGCATGGCCCTACCCGCGGAGCTCGATTCGAGGTCTGAAACCGTATAGAGTGTGTAATCAATGTGATCGAATTAGTTTAACGGGCATTCTTGACCGTTTTGCCAACAAAAAAAAAAACGAATAGAAGCGCGGGTCAGCCGGGGGATGTTGATCTCGGTCGAACAAGTAATGAGCATGTTCTAACGAGGATACGGCGCGGCTCCTTTAACGAGCGCAGGACGTCCCAAACGGGAAATCAATACCCTCGACCACGATTCACCCTTCTGACAAACTCGTGCTAAACGTAGATATATATATATATCGATACAGCTAGAATCGAGCTTTCAGGCTAGCCAACGAAAATCGCCGTAAGTAATCCGCCGAACCTCTTAGCTTCGGCGGGAATTTCAATTACGACGCGACTCGACGCGACGACAACTATACATATACGAACCTAGATCTCTTTCGTCTTCTGGCAAACGTTCCAGAAGTCCCGGATACACTTAATTAATATCGATAGGACTCTCGAGACGAGCTCCGTAGGCCACGAAAAGTATACGACGTATCGCATTATGTATACCATATATAAACATGATGCGATGCGTATACTCACGTCTCGATATTTTAAGACTTTGTACGGCGTTGTTTACACTGTATTTAATGTAGTATTTGAACTATACATTTATATGAAATGTACAAGTATCGTTCCGGGTCGTACATTCAGTATTAAAAAGATGGAGCTGGGATATTTCGCGAATAATTATTATCATTATACTGACCGTATAAGAAAGAAAAGTTCTCTCGACGATGTACGACTCAAAAGATGCGCGAGATAAGAGCCTTTATAAATATTAATCAAATTCAAAAGCAAAGAGCTCGGGGCATGATTAATTAATACTGTCTAGATAGAACTGTTGTGCGCTCCGAGTTCGTATCTTTATTAATAAAGTTCGAAAAGAACCTTTAATATTTCCTGTCTCTTTTGAAACGACTATCACTGCTGTCTACATCTGATTTTTCTCTCATTCTCGTCTATTCTCATTTTTTCTTCTCTTTCTCTCTCTCTCTCTCTTCCCTTTTTTTTGGTCTACATGTTTCTATTGTACACGACTGCCTTCTCAAGCTCGAAAGTTTAAAACTGAATGTACGATACTGGACCCCAGGTGTTGAGCCCTGTGCGGAAACCAAATCAAGTCGACACTGTCACCTGGAACGTGACTCGCGATTTATATCCGCCGCTCTTTACATCCTTCCAATCTCTTACATAAGAATTTCCCTGATCCTGCCAATCTCGTCCGACCTCAGGCATTAACAATATGATGCGCAGAACATTGATAAAATTTCATTCAGTGTATACGTTGTGTAATTGGTGGTAAAGTTCTGCAAAAATTGGTGACGAATTGGTTGACATAATTTCACATATTTCTGCATAACAAAATTTTATTATAAAAGCTGTACTGGAGTTGCCTTTAAAAGATAGAATGCCTTATCCTTTGTCCTGTGTCATCCTTGAGTTAAAGTAACAAATAGAATTACGACGACCATATGGGACTACCCTCACTGTGAGCATTAGCAAAGAGCAAAACTTGAGTACGAATTGTGCCAAAATAATCCGTCATCGACGTCGATATCATATAATGTCATTGTCAGTGTGTGTGCAGTGCGCTTCTGGCCGCAGCTGCGCCACGTCTTGTCAGGTCGTGCGAGCTTCGAAATATGTTGTGTGTGACCGAAACCAATTGTATGGTGCTTTTCTCTTGGAATCCGCCTGCCTGCTTGCTTTTACTTGCTTTATACATATAGGGTAATGCTTGATGGGCTTTTACGAACAATTTAGCTTTGACACTATATACATAGATATTTGACGATATACGAACATTTGATAGTGAAAGTATGGCAAACTCTTACTTCTCGAATCTACAGATGATATGCATTTTACCATTACTCATATTATAAACGAACTATATCCAGATGGAAGAGATTTGTTAAAATTTGTAGTTTGCGATGGATTTTAATTAATCGTTTTTAATGCACATTTAGTCACTAACAAGACACGATTTATTCAGATAGACCAGCGGTCGTCTTTTCGCCAAAGCTTATGTAAACGTCGCTCGGTTCTTTCTTCCAAATTTCTAGGTTCGTTCCTTAGGCATTCATTGCACGTTTTAGATCCCAGCTTCCCATACGGATATTCTACGAAGATATCTGCCCACCTACAGATAGTCGCGTGGTCTCTTTACGCCCCGAAAAGAAGATGGAAGGGGAATGCCATTACGGAATTCCGTCCTTTTGAACGTCGCTCTTTAAACCGATGTAACGATCTTTGCATAGGTGTCTTCCTCTCCTCTCTCTCTCCTAGCTCCTTATTTCCTTCTACCGCGCAGACTTGCTATCGTCCAAAAATACGCTTTCTCTCGGTTCCTCGCTTATTTATGAAAGTGTTCAACTCCGTCCCTTTATCTTACCCTTTTTGTTCATTTCTCTTTCATACAGAACTGTATTAAACGATTCTGCAATTATTTTACGGTAACCTACGCGCATAAAATATCGTTTTTAAACACTAGATTAATAAAATTTTAAATCGCATTTTTCAAAAATATCCGAGCATCGATTTTGCGCAACCAGGGTAATCCCGCACAAAAGCTCGTCTAGATCCCGTAAAAAAGCAAAACATGTCGCACGAGGCGTGGCAGGAAAACTAATAAGAGCCAGAGGCTATATCCTGGTTCTTAAGTACGGCAGAGACGAAATTTTGCTGACGAAGAAAGTAAATAGTTTATCACCGAGGGATGTCACCAGTATCACGTGAGTGGATTTCGCTGGAGCGAGCGACTTTCCATCTGCTCTTCTTAGGGTTATCATCGCCAGCGCGTCCTGTCCGTAACTAACCTAACCTAACCTGCACAGAGAGAATTCGAGAGGATGGTGGGATATGATAATGCAGTCGTAGGGTGCTCCACGGTGCTTTAAGGTGGTTGCCATAAGACACGACAGGGCCGCAGTGCGCCTGGAGTAGAGCCAAACGGGCCAGCCGATGACCCACCTCATACTCGTTTCAACTCGGGACTGGACCACGAATCGTTCGGGGGAATGCGAGACGTCAAAACTACCGAAAGCCCAATGTTGCCGTCTGGAGAATAACACTTTCGGAGTCAACTTAAGAGTTATCGCCTGAATATGATATCCCGAAGAATCGACCCGGTATAGTTCGGACAAAATGCATTTACGTCATACAGCTGTTCACGACACCGAGCGCATATCAATGAAGCATCGGAAACCTGTTTACCCAAGTTTAAAATTGATGAAATCGACGTACGAAAGGAAGGATTCCATGGGAGGTTCGCGATTCATAAAAACCGCAGGAAATAACTTGGTTCCAAGATAATATATGAACCCGACTGTTACACCCTCGATAGCTCAACAAGTTTTGATAACGACCGTCTGTAATTAAATCTATAAAGTTTCATGTCAGAACTTCAGAGCTTATCTAAAACTCGTGTCGGTGAAATGCCCGCAGTGGTAACGTCATTTGAGAGTAGGACAAACATTCGGAGCCGAAAACAATTTGATCGCGCAATTAAGTGTACATTTGACCTCAATCAAAACAGACTGCACTGGAAATTTCGTTTTGATCTATTTTACGTAATTTTACGTTCATTTACGTCATTTTACATTTATTTACGTCGTTTAAACCATAACGTAAAACTTTAAAGTTCATCGCGGAACTTTCATTGTGCAGCTATAATTTCGGAAGTGGAATTGTACTCTCCCGAGAACTATGCCTCAAGAGAGCTTCTACCACGACCGACAGGTATTTGCCTATTAAACTTGCTAAAAGCTAGATTATTAAAATAATCAGATACGTGGATCTTGGCTTTATTGTTGTCGAAAAATATAACCGAGTTCAGACGTTGCATTTTTACAAGTCACGTATTTCGTATAAAGCAGACAGGTTATGACGTAATGACGGTTAATCTTTTATTTTCGTTCGTCTGCGTCTTATTAACGTATGTTATTTTAAAACTTTATTGTTAAGTGAATCATTGGCATCATTTCGTTTCGAATTGTTATTGTATTTTGGAATTTACATTAATTCAGTAATTCCGTGTTGTCGTCTATGTCAAGTTAATTCTTAACGCTTCTGTTTAATTGTGTCTAATTTCAATCTTTATTTCTATTCATTTATCTCATTTTCTTTATTTGTATAGTATTAACAATAATAAGTTTAATACGAATTTTTGTAGGACTTGCCAGATATCCTAATAAATAAGCGTTGCCCTTGAACATACGTATTCATATATAGTTCCAAGGTAGTAATAATTCATACTCATGCATGCTTTTTACTCAACGGGATTAAAGGGGAGGATACAATATTGTCCTTATGGTAAACTTTAGTTTGTATAATACATTTAGCGCATTAAATTTGGATGCAACTCGGTACTTGGAGGTGTTTGAGGTCGCTGATCATGAATCACGATTTAAAATGTACATACTCAAAATGGCGTATTTAATATCGTGAATAACAATGCTAAAATACACTTGAGTTAAAACTGTTTATACGCTGGGATATTATAGAAAATATGTTTACAAACAACAGTCATATTACAAAGACCTTAAGGTCCTTTCCTCCTTTTTTTTTTTTCCCACTTCCCACCACAAAGTGGTGACGGAATTCCGGTATCAATGTTTTTTTTTTTTTTTAATAAAATTTCATAAAATGAAGGGTTTTCTACCTCATTTAGAGAATATTTTTTATATTAATGCAATTTTCACTAAATTTCTATTATGATAAAATTGTTCTTTCATTTTTTTAGACGATGTACGACTCAAATTTAATTTTTCAAGACGACTCTGATAAAATCTGAAGACTTTATTAATTATATAATAGAGTGACAATAAAATTTAGTCAATTTATTGAAAATGAGAATTTTGAAATTACAACATTTAACCTGAACCCATTTTCACTTTCTAAGTTAGAGGTTGTCGTATAATGGACGTACAATGGACATATACTGGACGTGGAGTGGATGTCAAACGAACATAAACATATATATTTTTACTAATGGATAAAACTGGACATACATTGAGCGTCCAGTGTACACGTAAGTCCGTTCCCAGCAAACAATCACAGAAGTTATGTCACAATTATGTAAAAGTTACATTAAAATGTCGCCTCAAAATTGGCACAGTTACATAACAGTGATTGTGACGT
>JAPYZR010010508.1:0-11870 GCA_030522945.1 Trichopria nigra
ATGTTTCGTGATAATACTACTACAATATCAGCAGAACCATTTTTTCAAGTTTCCCATATTCTCTGCTCTTGTACGAAGCTTTAGTGGCTTTTGGGACATTGGTAACTAATGTCCGGTATAGTTCGATGCAATTCCAAAAACTGCTGAAATGATAATATACTTTTGTTTCAGCAGTTAAGGGATGATATATATCTAACATGGTAGAAAAAATCGACAATTTAATTTGGGCATTTTCTTGAAGCTTGAGGTTTCAGGAATGTCAATATCACAATGAATGAAAAAGATATCGTCCGGTAGAGTGAACCTTCCGGAAGTTATATGATTTACTCAGTGACAAATTTTCAAATGAGTTTTTGATTTGTTTTTCTGTTGATTATTAAGCAAAATGAGAATGAATTTTTGTATCGAAAATCGCTACGACAAAGATGAGATTATAGTTTAATTTTTGTCTTTTTTAATAATCTTTTTTGCTTTTTATTTTTTGTTTCAGTTTGGTTGTTTCAGATGATTTTTGGAAAGAACGCCAATAGGCATCGGTTTTGTGTTTTCTTTTTTACGAAGCTCCGGAAAAAATAGCACAATATCGACAATTTTGGAATTTTTTAAATAAAACAAGTAGTCCTGAATGTGTATACAGGAAATGTCCGATTCACATTTCAAATGATGCCCATTTAAAAAATTCATAAAAATAACCCTTTTTTCGGCTTGCAGCTATATATATATATATATATATATTTTGTTGATATTTGTAATGTATACAATTTTTAACCAATATATTTGCCTAATAATTTGTTATTGTCTAAAAAAAATGGACATAATTTCTTCTTCCGAGAAGTAGAAAAGTTCAATTTAAATAAAACTTGTTAAATAAATGAATTTTTTTGTAGAAACAATAATCCTTTCCCTTATCAATAGTACCATTACAGTAATAACATTTGAAAACATCGAAGTATAATAAAGTAAATGTTCCAAGGCGTGTTCGTCGGGTATCGAACTATATACTGAAATACACAGGTAGAACTACTGCAATTACAAATATATCAATTTTCTGTCGCTCTATAATCAGTATTTGTTTTATATCGGCGAGTCTTTTTGACGATCTTTTTCTTAGACGATGTGTTTTGTGAGTACAGTCTAATTTTTGTTGACTAATGATTAATCTTTAATCATCATATCACGGATTAGTAGTGAAAAGAAAATACATTAAGCTCTCAGACATTTGAATTAATAGATTAATCCAATCTGAAACTGACAGCTTTGATAAATATTGGAGGACTTATTACAGTAACGAACTCGTGACGTAATATCTCGTAATAAAGAAATTCTAACCAAAATACGAGAAACGAAATGAAAGTAAAATAAAAAAACATTCGAGTAATAATCGAATTATTCTTTATAATTTTAATTTATATATGTAAAATGATATAATTAGTATTAAATTACTTGCAATCTTACAATTAATGATCGTATTCAAGAAAACTCCACACGAATTCGAGGAAAAAATTCTCGAAATAAATCATGTACCTTAAAAGTTGATAAAATTGTTTATTTTGCTACTTTAAATCTGACATTTTTTATATATTGAATATAATGAAATGCCTTCAAAGCGCATGACGGAGCGTAATGAATAAAATAAATTTAAAACAACACATCCTTGACACATTAACGTAACCTCGAAATCCGGAAAAGGATTCACGGTACAAAATACGAAAAAGCTCGCGAAATATGTCCTTGAAAAAAAAGTCACGTAAAAATCGCGGAACTGCTTCCGTACCCAGTACCGTACCATCGGAGGATCTTTTCGGCTTCGAAGCAGCGCAAAAGCGACTTCTGGAATCCCGCAAAGAAAAGCCACGGGAGGATTTCATAGAGTGGCGAGTTTTTATAAATCATATCGACAGTTATCACGGCAAGATACTGATAGACGTGAGCATCCACCTTGACACAAATTTATTGCGAATGCCCCTGGGTGATGTCTGTGCTCGCTTAATAAGAACGATTATTATATACAATAACGATAATTGTTATTCGCCTTGTCTTTCACGCGCTTTTCATTAGACTGGAAAACTTTTTACAGTGCCATTGTACAAACGAAATGCCAGGAAAATGTTTGACTCTCAAGTGGAGAAAGTTTGTTTCCAAAAAAACAAGTAGAGGTTACTTTTTCAGGTTTCTTGTTTTACGGATGATATTCTATTTTAAAAAGTGTGAATAGAAAATACCAAGGATTTACAGTTGTATTTACTTTAAAAAAAAATTATATATATATATATATATATATTTTTTTTTTAGAATATGCATTTTTTAAGGAATTAAATTAAATAACTAATTGTCATGTATAGACTGAACATGGTTGACGCAATCATTTACGCGGTTGATACAACCATAGTAATTGTACAAAATTATCAAAATACTATATTATATTAATTTTGTGTTGTATAATCACTTCGTTCATCTTTGCTACATTTCTGTCAATTAGGACTAAAAAAAAAATATAAATAAATAATGGATACCTTTCAATTACGGCCTCATTGTTGCTTTGACTTTAGCTCTTGCCGCTCTTGCCTAAATGCCTGTTACTTATTTATGCACTTCTATGAAGGAAGAAAACAAATTCCCCTCTTACTTTCTTGCGTATACTTTATAGGGAGTGAAATTATGCAGCAGAAGCTAGGTAGGGAACAATTAGCTCGTTTGGGAACAAGGACGCTTTGAACGTTACGTAAAAACTGAGATTTTTACGTTGAACATGAAGAATTCCATTGCTATTTGCTGTTTAATAGATAACGAAATATATAAAAGCTAATGGCATAAATCTGGGATCGATTATTCAGATTGTCCGAAGAAAGATTTACGTGGATTAATCGAATTTAATTTAAGAAAATTAAATTTCATTCTTATAAAAAAATTTCGAGGTAAACGATTAACGAAATGCGGGAAAAATATATGAATAAAAAATGGATCGATTTTGTTCAATATTTCTACCAATACGAACTAAATTATTGAAAAAGTACCTTTCAACATTTTTGAACTTCAAGAATCGAGAAACTTTAACGTTTTGTTATGACCTATACTTGCTAATTTGGTTAAACCAACCAAGTATATCGATCACATTAAACAAATACCTTTTCAGTCATATGATATACTTTATTTGGTTCGAAGGACAAAATGCTATCAACGAAAATATTTGTTCTACCTAAATAAATACATTATCGAGATTTAGTAAGATTAACTAAACGTTTAGTTGTTCTAACCAAACTTTTTTATGTAAGCAACCAAATTAAACCGAATAAACGATTTTATCGAATTAACTGAATCTTTTTTCTGATTCTAAATGTGCAGGTCGATATAATAATGTAAAAAAAAAAAACTGTATTGTTAAGACAACCATACCGTAGTCGACACTTCCATTATTTGTCGATACTTGTAGTTGACCCAATAATTGAAATTAATTATTGAAATAATTGAAATAATAGGGTCAGAATGTGGTTGTTCCAACGATACTTTTTCATATATTCTGAATACTTTCGCATGCGATGCAGTATTTGAGAATATCACAATAGTGATATTTTCCCTCTAAACTTGATCACTCTTTTAATTTGTTTGAGGGTGATCTCACTCTTTTATATGTTGAAAACCGAGCAACTCCATATGGAGTGAAAACCGCACCATAATTTGAGTGGATAAGTTCACATCATGACAAATCAATTTTCTCTCAAACTAGAATGAAAGTTCACCCCATTAGAGTGAAGTTCCACTCGTTTAGAGTTGTTTTTTTCACTACGTTTTTGTAGCTTTGTTTTTACTAACAGAAAAGTGAGATCTCACTCCAAGGAATTTAAAGAGCGTGTAAAGTTTATCAAAGCATATTTTTTGTACGCTCCGTGTGTATAACAGCAAAGATTATTAATTGTTAATGGTAATTATGAAATTAACATGTTGGGCATATATCAATGAACTGAGTCAGTAGTTTTATGTCTCGTGTCCGTCCTACTCATCAATGTGGCAACTTGAGTAGAAACCTTCATTTTAGGCCCGATACATCTTGGAGAAGGATGTCCAACGTATTATATGTCTTTCCACTTGCGGGAGCATTGATGGTAAACAGAGACATCTCGTTTTGCACTATGTNNNNTAATTGCGGGATTGTAATTTTTTTTCTTTTTGTTATATTTCTAAAATTATTGTAATAAGCAGTAATCATTGTTTATTCACTATTTTAATTTCTTTATGCGATAAAGTCACCTTATCACGTTTTCTTTTTCCCAGTACTTGTCCGATCAATTCTACAATCCTCCGACGAAACCCAATAAGGAAAGTTCGAATGACGAAGCGGAAGGGGTGGAGATCGACGTCGATACGATCGTGCAAGATGAAGAAAATGAGGAAAACGAAGCCGAGGAAAACGTCGAGGAGGAAAAAGAACGAAAAGTCCCTGAGAAAAACGTCGAGCCGCCGAAGCGGTATGAATTGATCGGGACAAGGAAAGACAACGAGGTTAGTGAACGCGCTCTCTCCCACTTGTAGTGAATTTCCGGCAACGAATGCCTTTTACTTTGATTAACAGCTCTCGGTGCTTCTAGTCGAAGCTACTTCGTGGATTAATCAGACCACTTTGTTCGGCCGCCTTCGCGTCCTGACGCTTTAAAGCATGGAATTTCTTAGGGGAAAAAAATATATATATATATGTTTTCTAGTAATGGATGCGCAATGCTTTGACATGTGTCATCGATCCGACACTTTTCTTTCCATCGCTCTTCATTTTCGAGATATTGGAGTTATTGTTGATTAAAAAATGTGGAAATTGAGACACTTTTAAAACAAAAAATGCGGATAATTTGAAAAAATTAAAATCGAGTGTTTCAATTTACGATATTCAAGATTACCATTTCGAATGGCGCTGCGAAGATGTTTTAAAAATTGCAATTTTCAATAGTATTTTTGTTAACTTCTTCAGTAATTTATCAATCAAAGTCACTTTCATTCATTATAATTTTAGTTTAGTATAATTAATTTTTGTCCATTGTGGTTCCATTAATTATTTTTTATTCCCAACGTTTCGACATCATATTTGATGTCCTCATCAGGGGTAACCTTAAAATATTTATTGATTAGGACATCAAATATGATGTCGAAACGTTGGGAATAAAAAATAATTAATGGAACCACAATGGCCAAATTAATTCATCCTCTCATATTATATACTACGGTTCAATGAAAAATTAAATAGGACTTGGTCGTAAAAGCTAATTTTCAATTATTCGTTGGATATTTCTTAGTTTTTGAACTACTTATTTGGCCAGTGGATTAAATGTAATATACTGCATATAGTATCGTCTACTATTTGTAATTAGTTATAGATCAAAAAGTTCATGCAAATTAGGTGAACTGTTGTTCTAAATGGACATAGCATTTAGGAATCTGAATCTCTAATCCCTATGTTTGAAGACTCGCGGAAGACAATTATTATATCAAATATACTAATTATATTATCTCCTGATAAATTATATAAAGTTCGTATGAAAACGAACATATCGAGTTCTCGGGTCATTGTCTCCACCGATGTAAACACATATTTGTTTATATAGTTTTGTCTTGCTACAATATAGATCATCTCTCAACGTATATTTTTCAATTTAGTACTCTATACCCTCTATACCTACGACTGGGTTTTACTGTTTACATCCATTGTTCGGAATAGATGACAAAGACTTATTCTAATTTATTTCCGAATATTGTACTGATTCTTGTCCCACTTTTTTCGAGACAGAACATCGTCATTCGATGTTGATAACCAGATTGTGAGAAAATGGCCGAATTTTGGAATAAAAATTTTCGGTTGGTGCATGTTGTTCTTGTCATGACCAACTTGATCTTTAAAAGGTGCAAGGACAATTTGTCGACTGTGCTTTGTCATCTTAAGAGAGATAGAGAGAGAGTCTTTTAAAGATTTACAATTTATGTTTGTGAACCATCAGTATTTCCAGATTATGTAGTTGGTGATCAATTCAAAGGTAGATTTCAACAAGCAATCGTAAGGTTTGAAGATGTAAAGAGTTTGAAATTAATCAAACTTTATCACGGAAATAACATACGTCATCAAAATGTCTTTTAAAGCTTATACGATAAGCTCAGACAGCTTAAACAGATTTCTAAAGCGCTTTCCCCACTCCTAAAGTTTCGGGTCTGTGATTCACTTATATTTCGCCGTTCTTTGACTATATACTGCTATATGTACAGTGTTCAAAGATTTCAAGTCTGTAACTAATTAGAAAATTTAACGTGTGCTTGATGCAACTTGTCCGCTTTATACTTGAAGTTAAAGTCCTCTCTGCGGTATGACTGTTGAGTGGGGAGTAAATCTATTCAATTTAAACAAATAACAGAAAACAAAAACTGTTGCTTAAAGATGGTATCATTATCTGACTGTACTGAACTAATGAACAGTTTCATATTGCTGGGTATAGTAGTTACATACGTATTTGTATCGCTCGTGATTTCGCAATTTCACAATTATATATTACAGTTATAGTAGATGCATATGCCCATATTCATTTTATGGAACCAAATCTGATTTGTACAGTCTCGCATTCCTGAAGGGGTCGATATGTTACTTCAACCGCACTATAATCGAAACAGCTTTATACACGAAGTGCTGAAATGTGCTTACATTATATACGATATTAGTTTGGACGAAGAACAAATAGTGGAGGCAATCTGGGTCCTGCAAGGTTAGTTTTGTTAATTTTAAACTATATATATTGATATAATTAAGGTGCACGCAAACTTGCATTAATTTCGATATTGATGTCCCTGATAAGGACTTACATGGAAGGTCGAATCGATGGGCGCGAGATATCTTAATTAAAAGGATATTTCACTATTTATATCATCTGTACTTGGGAGTAATTAATTAATATAATTAATACTTGCACATTATTGTTCGACGTTCGGGTTAGAATAAAATTTCAGAATATTATGTTTGATAATAATAGTAAATATAAATCACAATTATGACTTTAAAAGTGCTTCTGTGACGAAATCATTTTGAATGTAGCTCAGTGTTTTTGATAAACCTCTTTTATGTTCGTTACGAAATCCTTCGACAGTTGACGAAGTAATTTTCAAGCTAAATTGAAAACCGATAATTAAAGTTACTTGGCTTCTTAAGAGATCATAAATGCCAAAAAGGAGAGGGAAGAAAGAGCGCCGAAAGCCTTCAAAGAGAGCGAGGACATTCATCGTTTCATTTTGATATCTACGGCAATGACCTGGGACAAGACGAAACCCATTGATCCCGAAAATCCCTTTCTGCCAATGGACGAGGCAGATTACAAGAAACGCCGAGCTCATCCAAACTTCAAAAAACACATTGAATGCGAGCGAAATGTAGTCTCTGTGAAGAAACTTACTAATATCGAGGAAAAGATCAAGACCCTAGTGTTGTGTTGCGGCTTGACGTACGGCGAAGAGGAAGATGCCTTTCATTTTCTTTTCAAAATGGGCTGGCACAACGAGCCGTATCTGCCGGTTTTTGGAAAGGGCACTAATAAAATTCCTCTTCTCCACGTGCAGGACTTGGCCACGTGAGTCATTGTCAACTTCATTTGACGCGTGGACATTTAAATCAAAGCATTTTTTTTCAATTAGCTGCGGTATATTATGTTTTCAAAATAGTAACGCAATGAATTTCTTTACCTTCTAATCTGCAAGCGCTTTAAAGATGTTTTATAAATATTATCAAAGAATATATTTTTAAAAATGATCAAAGTCAATATTTCGAAAATATTCAACGTCCTCATCTTTTCTCTACTCTGTAAAGGAATTCATATAAAATTTGCTTGAAAGGTTCACCATTTTTAGAAACCTACATAAATGCAATAGTTTGCCACGTATTACAAAAATAAAATATCATCATAGTTTTTAAAAATTCATAAAATGTTATAAAATGTGTTAAAAAAACACATTAACTAAATTTAAAAATATCGATCCTGATACACCCGACGTAAATTAAATTTCCCTTTAACAGAATTGTTCATAACTTAATGATGGATTGGCCTAAAGAGCAAAGGTACATCGTTGCAGCTGAACCCATTATAAATACTCAACGAATCATAGTAAAGGTACGGCCATTAAAGATATGTAGTTTTTCGCAATTTTCGTCGAGTCCAAAATAATTGTTTTGTTTATTAATTATGTTTTGCATAAATTTCTCATAAACATTTTTATATACATTTTTTACATATATATATTATTACTAATTTTTGTTATAATTTATAAAAATTATTTAAATGAATAAAATACAAATTTTACTATACTATTTGTCTACCAGAGTATCAGCAATGTTCTTACCAGTGGCAAGGTAAAGAAAGTATCGCAAAGCGGGGCATTTCTAATACCCGAACTGAGCCAGCGAAACTTGGACCATGCCATGCTCAACGCCAATGTAAAACCCAATTACATTCTGCATCTAAATATGGAATGGCATTTTTTCTCTTCATTTCGCGACAATATCGAAGCTATCGTTGATGAATATAGGATAGCGAGAAATCTGTTACCGATTAAACTCATCATTCTTGGCCCACCGGCATCTGGAAAAACGAGAATCGCCCAAAAATTGGCGAAATACTATTCGATTCACCATATTTCTTTGAATACGATAATAAGAGATGTGATTAAAAAATTGGTAAGAAATTGTAATTAACATTTTCCTATTGGATTGGATTTTATTAACCCATTAATAATGAAGGACTCCAATTTGCGTTTTAAAATTTTTTATCGAACACCCGGTACGCCCTAGTATTTTTGGGTATGCTCTTTCAGAATCTGAACTGAAAATTAAAATATCTCTTCAAGAAAATTAAATATATGTCGTTTTTTATGTAAAAAACAAGATAATTTTAAGAAATTTTGTTTACACTTTTCTCAATTATCGGCGCGCATAAAAAAACATGTAGTATAACAGTATACTTTTTTTTTTATCATAAACATCATTATCATTTGAAAAATGGTGGTTTTTCGCTTGAACATTTTGAGAAAATTTAGGGATGTGACCGTTTCACTCAGATTTCTACGAAATGTAGCGTCAGACTTTTAAAATTCAATATGGCTGATTCAATATGTCGGACCGAGATTCGAAAAACATGAGAACAGTTGGGTGAAATCTTACATTATTATGCTTTTTGAGTCGCTGAATCCGAATCCGAATGTCACTCAATAAAATTGGTCGCATGTACGTCCAAGATTAAACTAAGAAATTATTTACCTCTTTGTACAAAAGTTTCATATATTTAAGAATCGTAATAACTCCAAGGTGATTCTGAACATTTTTTAATTTTGACCGGCATTTTGGATTCAACATTTTGAATTTTGAAAATCAGAATTTCAAAATGTTCCAGTGAAAAATCACTATTTTTACAATGATAACATCGGTTATGGCGAGAACACAAAATATACCCGTAAACTACAAGATATGCGTGCACCGATTGTTGATGAAAGTGTCAAGTTATCTTAGGATTTCAATGTGAAAAAAATATGAAAAAATCTTTTCTTAAAATTTGTATGTTTCCCGACATACTTGTATGTAAGTACCGCAATGTTTAATTTTCCAGAAGAGAAATATTTCATTGCGAGTTCAGATTCTGATAGAACGTACCCGAAAATAGTATGGAACATGGTTTTCCACTCCTTAATTATAATAATGAGGTTAAAAAATGAATAAAAAATAGAAAACAGTACTTCGTCGTTAATGGGTAAAAAGAAAAGCACGAATATAATAATCGACACATTTAATTCGAAACATATATATATATATATATGTATAAGGAAACGGAAATATCGGACGCGAAATATGGCGATGAAATTGAACTGGACGACTCGGATGAGGAAGAAGAGCAAGAAGTATTGAAGAAAAAAACTGACGAGAATCCCGAGGACTTGCTGAAAGAAATTGGCCAAAACTTGATGGAGAATAATGGCGTGCTTAACGACGACGTTTTAACCAGGTTATTATCCGTCGTATTTTATTAATCGGTCAATATGTTGCCCTCGTTATCAATAAATCAGAAGCCTGATTGCATCTTCGATATCTCGATTGTTCATTAAAACGAGCCACTTGAAAAACGATGAATAATCGAAGGTCGGACGTTTTAAATTTTAATACAATTTCGTGCATTTCTGGGCATTCTGAACTCAAGTGTTCAATCTCGTTGAACGGCAAACGCTCAAATGTTCATTATTATTTAATTTATCGACAGTGATTCGGGACGGCACAATTATTAATTTGTATACTTTTAAATTCACTTCACGATGAAACTATTCAGCATCGATTTATTATTAACGTTTATATAATTTATTATTTATTACCAAAATTACAATTTTAAGTTACCCTTTATAAGACGATAAGTGCAAGTACGGCACCACCTATAACGATTATCTTCAGCTATTTCTAATTATTCCAATAATTAAGTCACGTTTAAATTATGCCATTAAGAAATGGCATATATTATAAATAATTTTAAATTAGGATATTTATGATGAATTAATGACATCATGAATGAAACTGGTTCAGCAGATTTTTATCAATCAGGAAAATCAATTGTTCACTAAATGTTCCTTTTTACAGTATTAACAAAAAATACAAGGGGGTTTATGAAATATCAATGTTCTGCCGTTGCCACTGAGAGACTCCTATACAATTTTACAGCACTTACAAATTAAGCTCTTTAAATTCAGGGTCTTTGATAAAAAGTTAAAGTCGACGGAGTGTCGAAATCAGGGCTACATCATGGATGGTTATCCGAAAACGATCTATCAGGCGAACCTATTATTCGGATCGGAGAAGATCCAAATCCAACATAGCGCAGAAGATGACGCGGAGAGCTACGTACCGTTAAGTCCGGATACTCAAACAGCGGATGAGACCGTTGCCGGGAAATATTCCGAAATCTTGCCGGAACTGGTTATCGCCCTCGAAGCAAGCGACGAGTTCCTGATCGAGAGAGTAACTAATCTTCCGGAAAAGGAAGTGCAGAGTACTCATTACGTGGAGGAGCACATGCTGCGCCGCTTACAGGAGTACAGGTGATTACTCACTTAATCTGATGCAGTCATTATTATTTTACTTCTCATCTATTTTCGTCAAAATTCGACGCATCTTCTCATTTTTCATTCGATTTAGACGAATTTTCTTAAATTTTCGTCTACTATGACTTGGTTTTTCATTTCATTAGAAAACCAACATTTGGTTTAGTTTTTGGTCTAGTCATAATTAGTATACGCTCGACTTGAAGTACTCTAGGTAAAACTCTACACTTTTTCGCCATTTTGAATTTTCAAAAATTGCACTTAGAATTCAAAAGTATGTATATAGACTTAATGTAAATTTTAAGTCCGAGCACAACTTTTTTAATGCGCATGACTTTTGGATAGGTCGATGGTCGTAATTATGAAGTGTACTTTCGAATTCTGTGTGCAATAATATACGAAAATACAAAATGGCGGACTCAGTTGCGGCCTTCATGAATATACAAATTAAAACAAGTGTTTATGCACATAATGGTGTTTATTATATCAGGTATATTCAATTTCTAAAAATTCAAAA
Organism: Trichopria nigra; assembly: GCA_030522945.1. Lineage (NCBI taxonomy): Eukaryota > Metazoa > Arthropoda > Insecta > Hymenoptera > Diapriidae > Trichopria > Trichopria nigra. The sequence continues at coordinate 11,603 of JAPYZR010010508.1, forward strand.
TGATGGATTCAATAATATGGCGACTATTTTGTCATTGAAAGTAATATGGTCATATTATTTTCAATGTCAAAATTTGAATACAAATGTCTACTTGCGATTTTTTGAAATGAAAATTCAGTAGTACGTCATAGAGATAATGCTAGATATAATTTATTTCTCGTATACGGGGACCCTAGTAGAAATCAGTTTGTAAATATCCGGGTGCAAGCTTGGCCCTGACTCGCGCCCGGATATCTATCAAGGCGCGAGTCAGGGCCCAGCTTGCGCC
>JAPYZR010010509.1:0-21486 GCA_030522945.1 Trichopria nigra
ATGATTCCAATCCACTAGTTGGACCAGGATCCAAAAAGTGGGAATTGGATCAATGTTAGGTAACGAAAGGCTACCCGTGGTGACCAGTCTATTATCAGATCCCAATATAGAGACATTCCAAAGCAGACACGCCTTTATTCTGAATTCAAACTTCATCACCGGCATATCGATTCGGTCGCGAGCGTTAGGGAACAGAATCGAATAATCCATTATGGTATATTTTTCAGGCTATGCGTCAGGCATTTCAATCGGGCGCCAATAAAAATTAGCAGACAATTAATTTGCATTCGCGTTACAAAGCGACGGCATGCGATTTGCATATATCCATGCGTAATCTATCAAGAAAACGGCGAGTGTCGCGTCATTCCGAAAAAAATCAGCCCATTGTGCACCTTTCACATAATTTCAATCGCGCTTTATCTCGGTACCACATGTGTATCACGTATGTACACGTAACGCACCCGCGCGCGCGCTTCCATTACGTTATTATATGGAAACTTATAAATATGCCCCATACACGCTCCGACTGGAATCCTATTTTATTCGTTGCGCCACCGCACTCTTTTTCGATGCATGTTGACGCGATACCGGGAAAAAGCAGATCGACGCAAATGAAATCTCTGCCACGTGCGTGGATCCGCCATTGCGCAATCGTATGCGAACGAGCACGTGCGTCCGAACGGAACTCGTGCCTCTCGAGGATTAGACGAGGAACGTGATGCCGTGATCGTTACGAAAACCACCGCCGGCTGCGATTTACGTGCAGTTGATAAAACGTAGCGCGGCCACGCGCTCACTCGCCTCCCTTTTATTTTTCCGGCCTCCGAAATACTGGAGGGTAGGGGACGCTCGCACGGGTCGCAAAGTCGACGTTTTCCTCGCGGTTCTCGCGAAATCCCGTAAATTGTTGACATTTCAATGAATGACGTAACGTCGAAATGTTAGTAAATATTATCGAAGCTCGAATGGAAATAATAAATAAGTTCGCGTGCGAAATTCATCGGCATTCCTCGACACGTGCGACAGTTATTTTATAAAGGCATAGATAAGGGAGCGAAACAATAGTAAAATAGTATGCGCGTGTTGGACGGCCCAATGATACAATACGTAAGAGATAGTGACATTTATCTTTTCTTTTTTTAAGGCGATAAGGTTTTTGTTGATTAAATATATTCTAAATAGCAGATATTTTTTTTCGTTACTTTTTTGATAGCAAATTCAACATCGCGCCGATTTCTTAGCGTAATTGGATGTCGCCGTGGCACGTGGCCCGTCAACGCGACGTCGAGGCTCTCCATGTGCGTCACATTCGAAATAATCAACGCACACACACACATGTTGATGCGCGCGCAATCACTTGCGGAGCATTTACATCCACGAGTTCATCTCTCCGTATATAACGACGAATCTACATAGGCCATGTATATCGTGCAATAACCGGCGCTGGATATATTTAGTTCGGGTTATACTTTGTCATCGTGGGAACGACGACGATAAAAAGTAACGGCACGAACGGTAAATAATTACACAATTTCCACTGTAGTCGAGTTTTTAATTCGAGCGACGCTTTTCTTTCGTAATCGTTCCTCGAAAACGCGTCATATACTTTCCTCCTCTCCCCCTGTGATTTTACGGTTTTAGGGGGGCCAGCTCGGATAATCGTCGATTTGTCACGATGATTTCAGGTGACGATTACAATCGTGACGTCTCATTTTGGTATTGGCGAAAATTCATCTGACGAACATCCCGCGGAACTTCGTTGCGTCGTATGACGAAATTGTTTACTAGAATTTCAATGCGCGATTCTCGGAATCGAAGTGATACTACATACCTACATAATTGATATCGTGATCTTCCACGTGTTGCGTCGTTCGCGAAACGTCGCTGACGCTTTACCGTCTATCGGGAAAACGATGACCGGCGCCCGAAAGGTTAGCAGTGATTAGGAGAATGATAAACTCGTTTTTTTTTTCATCAGCTTTCCGCATCGTATGCATTCCTCTTGAGAATAGATTTCATTAATAGGGATCATTCGTTTGGTCGTGGTGCAGTGATTATACTGATGATTTTACCACCAGCCGATGGGGGTATCAACTTTACCAACACTTTTAAAACATTACAAAAAATACCTGGCCAGATTTATCATCCATAACAAGAGCGGACAAAATGAATCTGATCACTATATGATAAAATGCCAGAGATGCCTATCATACTTTCAAGTCCCCCTATACACGATGACTTCTTTATTGAAAAAGTCACTTTTTAAACAGGAATGTTGTTGCGTCAAAATCCAATTGACGCACTTCAGATTGCGCGGTGCGGTAATAAACACGTATTATTCCGGCGGTCAGACGTGACTCACCACGATGCCGTAATGCGACTCTGAACCCGGTGCAGTTAGGCAAGGTTAGGTCGTTCCTTCGATTAACGAGAGCATTCGTCAAGGGTCTACCACGAAAATACCAAGCAATAACGACCCGACTTTACGACGGAAGTCGAGGATCATCCAGGAAAGTTCACGGATGGAATGGGCAAAAATGGATCCAAACCATGACTTTCTTTTATACCATTATATCAGAAATTGTTTATTCTATGACGAAATTGTAGAATCGAAGAAGAAGCTGGAACTTCTCCAAATGTTTGCCGGGCAATCGCATGCGACGGCTAAAGGGGAATTCCCTCCGTGACACGAGCGGCGACCCTTTAGTCACGCTAAGAAATAACGGGGTGGAAACTTGGAGAAATCGAGTTTTTTTTTTCATGCAAATCTCTGCACGGACGAATCATAGAATATCATCGATTGCAAAAAGGATTCAGATTGTAATAATGTGACAAAAAGCGCCGACTAATTCGTCGTATTTCGCAAATCACGTGCTATAGTACTCGTTGGACAGTGTCCATCCCTTGTTGTTCGAAGCACATACCCAAAGCCTCCGTATAACTTTTATCGCTGGTCTTTACACCCGAGCGAAATGACGACGCATCGCTTTCTTTCATCACCCTCGCGTCTAGAAAACGAGGCGGGGAATTTCTCCACACTTTTCTAACGACGTTTAGCATCTCGTCGAAAGCGATTCGCACAAAACGAACGAATCTCGGAGTTTTTATTAGCGCATTCGCAAACGAATGAATCTCCTATTGCTGGTTTATTGTTTTGAAGACGAAATTCAAGAAGGATCATTTGCTAAACACTGGCGATTATCTCGGCAGCGGTTCACGCAACAATGGGCTGTTGTGTCATAGCCGATCTTGAATCATGTCGATAAAGCGAGTGCAATGAAAATAATATTTGGAAATGGCAATCGGCCGACACACCGCTTCTGCGAAATTGTCAATATAGTGACGTCGTCTTTGTTTTTCTACCGCAGCTTCGATAAGATGCGTATTTAACACTGATTATTATTCATCGTCTTCTTAGTCGAGATACAAGCGGGTCGTTAGTAGCTGCGCAGGTAAGCGTCATTAATACTTTTTTTTCGTGTGCATTAAAAAAAAAAACAATCGATGCAGAAGAATAAAAAAAGTTAGATTCTCATCGTCCGGCGCGTACATTGCCGTAGAGCACGTGAGAAAACCGGGCGCACGTTGCCTCGTTTATACGAGATGGCCCGCGGCTCTTCTGTACCACATTCACTGCCAAGCGCAGCACGTGGCTGGTATGGATTGCACATACGCAATGCGCATACGTAACAACTCGCTCTAATGGGAAACCGAAGTTCGCGGAGCTTCCGAATTGTTAAAGTTTTACTCGAACTCGAGATTACGACCGACATCCGTATATAAACGTTCGCGCTCAAAGCATATAGAGTCATTTCGTCATAAGTTAGTCACAGTCTGTTTTCATCAATTACAGTCCGTCCTGGTGCAGATTAGCCGTTACATTTCTCGAGCTGGCACTTTTCTCGAGCAGTAACGAATGCCACGGTGTTGTAATCGTGCGCAAAATGCATTACGGGCCTGAATACGCGTACATCAGAGTGTATACATACAGATAAGATTCCGCAACACACTCGGCCGAAAAAAAAGAACGATTGCACAATTGTATCACGATCCATAAACTCCCCCGGTGATCGTTACGCGGCAACAATTCCGAGATAAACGGCGCAACAAATTTATTTATTTTTTTTTTTTTTCATCGAGTCCCTTATCGGGTGTTATCGTAGCATCTCGAGACCGTTCGTCAGGCGGACGGGTTTTCCGTTTCCAGTTTTACGAGCGTGTCAGCGAGAAGGCGTAACGAGTCTATCGATCGCAAAAGCCCCGCTTGGTCAGGGTTGAAGAGCGCCGATTAATCTCGAACTAGTTTTCCCGGGGTCTCTTGGCGTGCCGGCTACTTAAAAGTCGGCGTCGCGGTGGCCCCCAGGCTCGTTTCAGATTTCAGCTTAGTCGAGACCTTCTTTCAGCCTGAATTATGTTGCGTAATCGTACTTGACTGTTACGCAACGTTTAACTTGAAAAATAGATATTATAAACATTACTTGACTGCGAACTCGGTCAGCTAGTCTGTGTTGCGTGGAAAAAACGACGTACGGGGGAGGAAGAATGAGGACGTCGTTCGTATAGCAGCGATGTTGCGATACTTTTCCAAAGCAACATAACTTTCGCGTCACGTGCTCCAAGCTAACTTGCCGGCACACCAGTAATCGCGACTTCACGTGCTCAATAATACAAGATTCCGCTAGCGAGATCTTTCTAAGCGCCGAGTCTTGATCGAACTATAACACTGTATACTAGTAGTAAGGGCATTTCGTGCATAAAAGTACTTCGTAAAATTAACGAGATCTCGTAATTTGTATGTTACAGATGGTCTGAGAAACCACATTATGGTGGCAGAGTTTATCAACCGGCAAAGTGGTTCGCCGATCAATGGTGAGACCGCGTGTCTAAATAGCAACATGCCGGCCTCGCACACGATGGCGCTCGGTGGACACGGCAATCATGGAAGCCACGATGCTCATGGCCCCTTGCCCCCGCTGACGCATCCCTCTCATCACGTTGCTCCACCCTCGTTGCAGCAGCAACAGCAGCAGCATCAACATCACGACCATCACGAACACCGCGATCATCACGAGCATCGCGATCATCACGAGCATCGCGAACATCACGAGCTTCGCGACCATCACGAACATCGCGACCATCTCGAACATCGCGACCATCACGATATGCACGATGGACAAGGACCACATCCCGACAATTACGGAAATAGCTTTGACCTCCGCAAGGAACTGTTCTCCCAGAGAAAGCAGCGAGAGTTCATTCCGGACAACAAAAAAGATGACAGTTACTGGGATCGCCGCAGAAGGAACAACGAGGCTGCTAAGAGGTCCCGCGAAAAGCGAAGATTCAACGATATGGTCCTGGAACAGAGAGTCATGGAGCTTACAAAGGAGAACCACATTCTCAAAGCTCAGCTGGACGCAATCCGCGAAAAATTTGGCATATGCGGCGAGGAACTCCTGAGCGCCGAGCACGTCTTGGCCGCTCTTCCGAACGAACCAGCAATAGTCAAGAGGGCTAAGCTTTCGAACTCGGCGGCCCTACTGTACACGAGGACTCCTAGTCCGGTCCACACATCCGTTATCCATCAACCTGTTAGCGGCGCTCGATCACCGAGATCACCGGCCCAACTGTACGTTCCAGAAACGACGGCATACCCAGAAGCGGAGAGCTTCCAGTATCCGTTCTCGCACCCGGCAATGCATTTCGACACATCGAGCGCTTTGAATCTGTCTCGCGGACGCCGGGCCCAGTCCCCGTTCGAGCTGTCGTCCGGTAGCGGAGATGAAGGGATTCAGCTGACACACGTACAAGGTCAAGTCGGCAACGCCAACAATAGCGGCCTTCCGCACAAGTTGAGGCACAAGTCGCGAATCGGCGACAAGGATGCGGCCAGCGCTCTGTTGGCTCTGCAGGGCATCAAACAAGAACCAGGCCCAAGAGCGTCGCCGCCATGGGACAACGAAGGCTCCAGCGATGAACGGGACTCCGGCATCTCATTGGGCGCCGAATGGACGGGCCCGAGTGTTCCGGCGAATCCAGAAAGCGAACGTGAAGTAAAGTCGAGGCTCGATCGTCTGGCATGCGAAGTGGCCAACTTGCAGTCCATTCTACGCATGGGAAAAGCCAGTGACAGCATCGTTGCACCGTCACAGACGGTCAGCTCGATCGCCGCCAATGTAACCTCGGTGGCTCCTTGAAGCTCGATATCTTCGATTAATGACAACTGACGAGTGCCGAACGCCTTACCCAACTTGCCGAGGCCATGGATTTCCCTCGCGCGAGACACCATCCAAAGATCCATCAGCGGCGGCACGCGTCCCAGATGGCGGCCTTCTCCTTGCGAACAACAACAGCAGCACGATTCTTCCTGATTCGGACAGGCTTAGCCGGGACTCAGTTTCTCGCCGGCACGGCGGAACGAGTGATTACTGTGATAGGTTCCAGCGCCTCGCTTTGTCCCGAGACTTGTAAATTATTCGTGTAGAATTAAGCTAAGAGGTACATGAGCTGAGAAATGAGTTTGTCGATGTATACGTGCGCGTATTCGGGTGTCCTCTTCAATCCTCATGACGGGGGAAGAGTTTAACTCGACCATCCAGATGATACGATCGGCGAAAAGTCTTTAAACCCACGGATCTGTAAGGAAAAGTGATAATTCAAGAACTTTGTCTACACGTGATCGGTAGACCCTTTGGACGTTAAGGGCGGCCAGTGCACGGTTAACGCGTGGTTCAATGAACAGATTATTGAACTCGTATATGCAGTCATCTACTTTCGTATATGTACGAGGCTGCAATCGTGATTACATATGTGTCGCCCAATTACACGTAGACATAGAGATAGCGTACCCCAGGTGCAATTTCGTCCCAAACTCGCCACAGCATCGCCCCAAGTGCATAATACGATAAATATATATATATGCATACATATATATATATAGATTGTACAATTAGACTACCACACACACGCGCACTCGCTCACACCCATACAAAATCCACGCAGGTAGAAATACTTTTCTTTACACGACATAATTATCCGCTAAGCGGCGAAATGACCATAGGATTTAAGCGAACCGTAGCGAAGTAAGAACTATTAGGGTATTGTAAATTTCATACCGTTGCTACTACTATTATTATTGATTGATTAATCGTTTAGTTGTTACTATCCCGATGGGCGAGAGACCCTTTAGGCATTTTCCACTGACTGAACCCAGTGCGACCTTTCGGTACTAAATTTGCTCCTTTATTTAGCGAAAGGCTCTTTTTCTTTTTGTATATTGACGAATGAATTTTTTACAAATATATATTTTTGCAAATTTTCTAAATGTATTTTATTATCTATTCATGAATATGTATTCATAAAAAAAAAAAAAATTCAAAGGCGGTGGACTTGGTACCGGCTCCCCCAGCAAACGAATTGGGGTTCCTTTTCGTTTGCCGGGTTTCTTGCGCCGAGTTCACGAATAAGCGCGCACTCGGTTCATCCGATGGAAAATGACGTTAATCTGACGCAAGATCGCACGTATGTTACAACGGAAGAATGAAAGAAAGAAAGAAAAAAAAAAGAAAGAAAGAAAGACACGCGCATGTCCCGCCATTGCACCCAAGTTTGGCCGGAGACTCCTCGGTGCTTTTCGGGGATTTCCGAAATGAAACTTTCACGGGCAACCGGCTCTCATCACCGCCACGTATCCCTTAAGCGCCTTATTGTTTACGGTCGGCGTTCGAAAATTCTGCGTGAATTGCGTCCGTTTATCGAGCGTTCGCAACAATCGCGGCTGTTTTGGGCTCGACTTGACAACTGGGCCTAATTCGATTTATCGTAATTGTAAATGCTGTCGTTTCCACGTCTCCTTGTTTCTTCCGATGGACGTGTCGCGAGAAGAAAGAAGGAGAGGAGGATGAAACGAGAATCGATCGGTGAAAACGCGAAATATATCGTATCTGTATGTCCGTCATCGTGCGAGAGAATAGTCTTTTAAATTATATCATTGTATAAATTATAGCTCGGTTATTAGCGTCCCAAGTATTATCTGGAGCCTATAAGTGTGTGTGTGCATTTTGTATATGAAGCGCGGGCCATTCAAGACGACCCACTTGGATACGTGTATATATGATATATATATACAGAGACCTATCAATCTCTGGCACACACATATATATATAAATTATTTTTTTTTCAAATTAACGTATTTTTCGATATCGAAGTATCGAGTATGTATTTTTTAAGAGGCGATGTTCACACGCGTTGCTAAATTGCACAAGGGATACGCGGAGAATTGGTTACTTAGGAAGGAATGGACGGTAAGAGCGAAACGCGACGGGATTTCGGGCTTTCCAGGGGCCTTCTCAGTACGGATGGTAAATGGCGAGAAGGCCCCTGGGATGTCGGCCGGCCGTCGCGCTCCGTTCTTACCAGATCGCGAAATAACGGCAATGAACGGAGTCCGGGGGGTTTTTTTTGGGGGGGGGGGGGGGGCGGGAGATATTACATATTCGGGGTCTGCGGGGGTTAAACGCTCGGAGACACTACGTTGCTGGCGCGATCTGTTACTTGTGATAACGATGTGAAATGAGACTTTCGGAAAGTATCTTTTGTGAAAATCGTACGAAGCGTCAAGCTAATAGACCGCCACTATTTGTAAAGCATACTTGTAAGGACTATTTATTACATTGATTATTTAAGTTTTAAGAGCGAAAAAGTGTCTGTGTCGACGGTTAGGGATGATCGACGGAGCTTCAATACGAATTGATATCGTCCTCTTGCAAGGCGCTTCGGAATTGGAACCTCAAGTGGCAGACGATGTATAACATTTTCTTGATTTTAACCTAAAAAAAAAAACATCGACTGACGAGTTGCATTCTAGATCGCCCGTGATTTCCTGCACTGCAAAAAAAAAAAAAAACTTTAAACACCATACCAATTGCAGAGTGGATGGAAGATTGATGGATTTGTACTACTGACCACGAGTGTCTTCCGACATTTGTCATTTGCACGAAGGGTAATTCGAAGCTTTGCGTTCTTCTTCTGTTGTTGTTATTTCTTTTTCTCTTGTCACGTATCCGTAACGCGCAAACGAGACTCTTGGAATCTCGCGATCCGATATTAAGTCAAGATCAGCCCTACTGAGCCCTACACAAGACTGTTTATAACTATTTGGTGTTATGCGTCGGAAGGAACTCGCAGTTATCCTTCCGTGTTTGTTTGTTTGTTTTTTTTTTCAACATTTTGCTCGACAATGTATATATAAACACGTGCGGAAATAATCTGAAGACTATAGATTTCAACGTACCAAGCACTCTCCGAAGAAGAGGCCGGATAGACTCGTTACTTTTGAGGCCGTTTGAATTGAATTTTTAAAACGCGGATCTACCGAGTAATGTTATAATTTATAAATATTGTATTTGACTATTTATAAGCGTCGACTGGTGAATAAATGTGCCCAGCTATATGTAACTTCGTTTATGACTCGACTTTAATTTTTTATCCTTTCCCCATCATGTTTTTCGTTTCTTGGCAAGGTCATCCTTTTCTCAAGGATCTATATGAAGAATATCTATGATCTATATCTATTTTCTTCTATATCTATACGAAGCTCTTGATTTTGGGATTTATTTTCGTCTTGGTTTATTGGAGATTTTCATGGCGGTTTTCATCCACTTTTTGATTTGGTTTTTCTCGATGAAGACGTTGAACTATATCGAAGGGAAACGACGAGAAACTTCAATCTACATCGGCAATGGGTGCATATTCTTCACGGCAGCGGACTTGGCGTTTCTTATTTTCTATCAAATATTTCATGTAAATTTATAAATGATTCATTATATTAATGAATTTTGTTTGTCAAAACGGCGATCATGACTGCGTACGGCATTTTCTGCACTTTGAAATGGACATTTTTATTTAATAGACTGCCATGAAAATTGTCATGCGGAAATTTGCCATGGAATATTATACCAAATATATATTCTAGCAAACACATAAAGACTATGTAACATTTTTGTAACAAGTAACAATTATACAAATGTTACATTACTTTTCTTCTTTGTAAGAATGCATATATATACGAAAAAAAAAATTTCTTTTTATTGCAATCAATAAAATTCTTGAATAGTTCTATGCAATAGTAATTGTTTAAAAGAAACAATAAGTGGCATGATAAACATTGAGAAAACTCGCATTTTCATGAAATTCTAACAATTTATTTCTGGGGGCACTATTATATGAAGGTGACATTTTTTATTCTTTTAAGACCTTGTGTGTGGCATTGTAGAAGCACGCAAAGGGACATACGTTTCAACATTTATTTTTTCAAGTGAAATTATGTTTTTTTTTTTTTTTTTTTTTATTGAACTATACTGCGCGTTTATGTATATTGTAATAAGATCTCATCAAAATATGTTTTGTTTAAACGCTTCGAAAAAGCGGCCATTCTGTTGGCCCCCGTGTAAATATTCGTTGTGTACATAATAATAATATTACAGTAAAACAAAAAATGTACAATCATAAAAAAAAACTCATATTAAAAAATGACTAACCTATAGGGTTATATATATGCATGCAGTTTTGTTCGTTATTCTATAGTAAAATGGAGACATTTAAAAACGAATGTACATTGAAAAGAATTTGTCATTAAAAAGACGATTATTCCACGTGAGAATGGAGTCTTGTCAAAAATGATTAAAACATGAAAAAAAAAACTACACATAGGGTAGAGTCGGGTAGCCTCAGACAGCCAAATATTTCGTGCGATAACTTGAAAAGGTATCGATGAAAAAAATTAAAAAGAAATATAAATATTCTAGATATATACTCAACATACTTGAAAAAATTGATTGCATTTTTTGGTGAGTTATCGTACAAAGTGCGAAAAATTAATTTTTTTATTCGATTACTGGGGCTCCTTATGGTTTTAAACGGTGGACGTTTGATGAAAAAATAAGTAATATATTTATATTTTTAATAAATAATATATTTTTTTTCAGAGTGACAAAATTCAATACTTCGTCCGACCTACGTTGCGGGTCGAAGTAATAATGAAATACAGAAAATGTAAAAGATGGAAATTGAAGCTTTTAAGATGCCGATGCTCTATACAATGTCCAAATGTCTGTAACGTTTTTGGAATGTTTTAGAAACATATTATATAAACATCGCAGACATGAAACGTTTTAAAAACGTACACAAAAAGACGTTACAGACATTTGGTGCCTGTTGGGAAGGAGTTGGTTTTCGAAATATTTTACTATTACAATTCTAAATCTTAGGAGACAACAAAATCGACATAAATTTGTTTATAATTGTGTTTTACAATTATTTTTAATATTATTAAATTCCCTGTAAACGGAAACGTATTGAAAGTTAAAAATACGAATTCAAACGAATTAAAATGAATTAAAATGCGCATTAAAACGACTGAAAATGAATTCATAAAGCTTCCATGAATTAATTTCAATTCGTATTTTTAATTTTCAATACTTTTTCGTTTACTGGGTTATTAATAATTAAAATTATAAAAATGGCTGATTTGATTTATATAATCAAAATTTTGTAAAATGTGTACACTGTGTATAAAGTTAAACCTGTATATTTTTCTGGAACTTTATTAATATTCTTTATGTTCTTATACTAGATAATTATTTCAGTATATCCTTAGCAAAATTTCGAACAATAAAAGGACTAAGTTCCGACTAAAAACGGATTATAAATCGCTTCGTTGGTTTTTGACTCCGTTCCAACTATAAAATAAAGTAAATATAAGTGTTTTTTTCCAATCCAGAAAAAAATCCCTGGTAAAAGAGTGGATAGAATCGTATAGAAACGGATTAAAATTCTATCCGGAGTTTAAAGAAACTGATAGAAATGTATAGAAAATGCATCCATTTCTATCCGATTCTATGCGATTATATCCACTTTTTTACCAGGAAGCCAATTAAATAAAGTCGGATAATAGTCGGAAGTATATAAAATTAATAAAGTAAAAAACCAGCGGTTTGCTATTATAAATTCCTATACAACATTCTGATACGTATGTTATTGACGTTGGTTTTTAATTTTTAACTTCAGTTTAATTTCAATGATTTTTTAAATAATTTTTTTTTTTAAATCATTTTTAATAAGTTCGTTAGTTTTCAATTTTTGTTTAATTTACATTTTTGTTTAGATAATAAATTTCTGAAGAGGGCCATATGATTGGTCGAAAACGTTAATTAACTAATTTAAATTATATATATAATAGTCGATTTGTTTACCCCTTGAAAAAGAGTAGACATATTTATGAACTTTGAGAGAGTATATACTGTCAAAATTTCAGATTTCTCGAGCGTGGTATTACTTATTGACAAAAAAAATTATTGTCGTCTATTTTCGACGATATTTCGTATAATATATATTTTTTCGTTATTCGCATGTTTTTTTAAATTTTGTAGTCTAAAAAACAAACTAATATATATTTAAATACACATCGGTCACTGAACTTTAAGTTCGAAACTATAATAAAACAAAATATTACTCTGGTAAAATTATATTAAGTTCTAAAATAATTCTTATCTGTTTCTTCGATATATACTGGATTGCACTGATTGCATTTTATTATCTCGTAAACTACTTCACTTGGTGTTCAATAGTCTGTTTTATCATTTTTTGATCTAATTCCTATATATAAACATGCATAATATATACTCTCGATATGAACAATAATGTTCCTCCGATCATTGAGTTTCATCAATTACGAGCTCGTTCAGTATTTATAGATTGACCGAATGTGAACATGTGGCTATGTTATCTTCTTATTTTTCTTACATTTAATTTTATATATTTTTTCATCAGTGTTTAAATTGTCGAGAGACATTATATAATTTGTTTTTATTTTTTACTAGAAGGTAGTCAGGAATAAAACACAAAACGTATGTGAAAACTAAGCCAATTCTTATTCTCAAATTATGTACAGTAAGTCTTCAAATTCGTAACGTGCATATAGTACATTGCGTTACGGTGTAGTAATTTTCATATTTGTGAAATGAAATGCAGAAAAGCCTAAAAGACGCATTATAACATGCCCTGAATCGTCATTCTAGAAGTTTCTGAACGCTAAAAGTTATATTACTCAAAATCTAAATAAAATCTACGAGATGTTTTCTCTTTATCGGACGTGTGAATCCTTGGTTTTATTCGAAGAAAGCTGTGTTAACATGTAGTTAAACAAAAAAAAAACTTTCGTTCCCGTGTCATTCCGTTTAACGATGTATTAAAATAAATATTTTCAACTTTTCACAACAGTACCCTACTTATTAAATCAATTCTAAGTGATGTGCCTGATGAAATGTACGAATCGCTTCGTCTAATATCTAATATATATATAATATGTATACTGGTAAAAAAACCTCTGTATAGAATTGTATAACTCCTGTTTCACGAATCTGCGTATAATCAATTACATAAATAGTAATGTGTAAAATAGTAATCGAAAATGGATTTGAATAGAATTAGAATTTAATGTATATATCAATACATTTCTATGATTTATACCTCAACCTCAAGTATACGAAAAGGAATTGATTGGTATTCGCCAATTCCAAAATGTGCAAAAACGGGAAGAAATTTTCACTTTAATTCCTTCAAATTTCTTTTTTGTAGATTTTGGAACTGGCATATATACCATCCAATTCCTTTTCATTTACTGGGAAGTTTGTGAATTAATTTGTTTTATTTAAATGCATTTTAATGTATTGTTTACATTTTTACATATTGATTCCAATGTTTTCAAAATGATTCAAAAGTATACTCTCTACTTTATTGATTACGGCGGTGAAATTAAAAGTAGATTTCACTTGCCAAGATTTAACGAAATTTGTAAAAAACTGTTAATTATACAAGTATAAAAATTAAATCATAGTCTCAAAATTCTCATCGACATTTTTTCGCAATTGCAAAAAAATATAATCTTTCTAAAGTTTTGAAATCATAGAATTTGTTTGAAAGCCGTTATACGACTAGGATTTTCGTGAATATAGAGTTTAAACAAACCTTAATAATAATAATCGTCACCGCTCGCACGAGAATAGCGAGTCAATAAGGACCTTTCATAAATTATAAATACATAGATTACAAATTCGCATTCTCAGTCGCAAACGTGTGTATAATACAAATATACTTTGTACAAATTTTTTAAAAGTAGAATCACTGCCTGTAATGTGTCCGTTAAGACTCTTCGAGCTATAACGGGCCCTTACATAGGTAAGATGAAAGACGACAATCGCGAAAATGTAATAATTATGGAGATGGAAACACTCAAATTCGCGTACAAAAATTATAGTGCGATCTCTTAACAGCGTGGCAAGTGTGTACGATCAATGCCATGTTTACTCGTAAGTTAAAATTTTTCTTATCCGACTAATGATGACTTCAAACTTATAACATCTGAAATCGAAATTTAATCGCAAGTGCTGTAAGGTCTAATGTAGAAACCTTTAATATCCTTTAGAACCAACATTTCAGACAAAATATTCTTTAAGTGACACTTTAAAAGTTGATACGAACACGTATATGAAAATAAAATTGTGACAAACAATTATAATTTCAGATTATATGAGAAAATTCTTGTTCACAATTACGAAATGAATACCTGCACATGCTATTTATCTGTAAAGAAATATTATAACAATGATAATATATTTATAGTTAAAACATTTGTGTTGTATATTTTGTACAGCAACTGCAATAAATATTTCAATAATATAAAAAACTATTTAATTACACATGCAAGCCTACAATTCGCAATCGTATTCAAGTCTATCAAGCTGAAAAAATGTTCCGTTCAAAAATGACGAAATAAATCAATGTAAATGTTTGATTCTAGAAAATATTAAAGTTATTACCAGTTTTCTAATTATACCTAAACTGATGTTATTAAAGATCACAACGACATGCCTATTTTCTGCGGACGATTGACATTGCGAAATTTTGAGCTTCTTTCTTTTTAAGAGAAGATAACAATACTAGATTATCTATGTACTTAATAATAGAACTGGCCCTATACAATTAATTCAATCGATTAATTCGTATGCCTTACAATACCCTCGATTACAGTTGTCACAAGCTGACATTTAAGTTTTAACATCGACCGATAAGTTTTCTTTTTTACTTTTTCTTCTTACACTTGGTTCTACCTCGCCGCCTGCGAGAATTTGAATTCGAATTCGGACGTGATTCAGTTTTCTTTGCAGGTCTGAGAAAATAGAAAATTCATTATGAAATAACATAAAATGTTAATTTTTTCAATTATTTAGTAATAAACTTTTTCTTTTTAATGCAAAAGGCTCCATTTCTCCAGGAATAAAAATAAATTATATTAAATAAGAAAATTACCTATGTACTCTATTAACCGATACTGTTGTGTGTTTCTTTAAAGTCAAATGTTGCTGCACCAGTTCTGCAAGTTTCCCTTGTTGAGCTAACATTGACAAAAACGTACAAATGAACTCATCGTAGTTGTGAGTTCTTCTGCAATCATCGATCTAAACAAAAATGAATTGCTAATTTTATTTAGAGTTAAAAAAACTAAGAATTATATTTTCCAGTACAATTATTATTATTATTATTATTATATATAGATGCTCATATAAATTAGCCACTGTTCATAATTATGCATATCATTTTTCAGGAATGCCATTTACAGCCTTAAAACCTTTACATATATATATATATATATATATATATATATACAGAAATAATAAATCATATTACTTATTACCTACTTATGTATAATCAGTTATACTTTAAACGCGATGAGCAATCAATGTACTGTACCTTGTACTTGTTTCTCTTGTCGTTTTCATCCTTCAAACTTGTTTCACAAATTGTAATTTCATGCTCCAAATTTTTTAACAGTGCTAGTAGATCTTTTGGTGCGAATGTATGTGGTTCAAAAAGTTCTGGGTACTTCGAGTAAGGCTTAGAATCAATTTTCTCCACCTTTTTCTCTTCCGTAACCGTGTCTCCGTTACTTGTTTTTACCCTGGCGTGTGGTATCCTTACCTCTCCGGATAAACAAACTTTTTTATGTAGTTGGCCACTATCGGAAACCAGCCTTTTCCCGTTGATGTTAATACTGCCTAAAGATCGACCTATTGTAGAAAATTCATAATTTAAACTTTTATGAACATTTTTCATTGCAATTATACTTTATTTATTTTGAATTTAATGAACTGTATTTATTGAATATCGACCATTCAGTAATTACTTAAAACATCCGAAGTACTCACTTAATCCATTCTCATGCTTCTCGTCTCCCGCGACGCGGATTACCACAAACTTCTTAAAGTCCTTAGTAGATGTTGGGCTACTCTGACCAGAATTCCATCCCCAAGCTGAGGACAAAAGCGGGGCATTGACGCGGTTCGACAATAGTTTTAGCAACTCACCTTGCGTGGGTGAATTAAATGCAGAGCCAATCTCTGACGAAGTGTCGGTACTGGAAGAGCTATGTGCAGGTGATGTTTGAATTTGCAATGGAGTAGCATAATCCAAAGCACACATCACTACTTTTTCCATACTACATAAAGATCACTCATTTTACCTCGAAATAGTTTTTGTGCAAGTATTGCTTGTGTTTGAATCCTCGACTTCAATCATTGTATCAGTACACCGTTCTACATTAATTACAGGTATTGGAGCACCTTCTAATTCATTTTTAACTAATGTACCATTTTCTTCCTTCGCTTCTTTCTTTTCATGCTTTTCACCTTCTTTTTCTACTCCCTCTGAATGGTTACTCAATTTTACGAGTTGCTGCAAGGCTTCCAGCACAATCTGTCGATTTGTCTTGAGCATTGTTAATTTATGAGAAATAGCCAATCTTCGGTCCGGTACCACTGCCATGAGATTGAATCGAATATCTTGGAGCTGCTCCCCTGTCGCCATACCCAAACGATCAGTTATTACTCTTCGAAATTGTTCAGTCCATTCTTCGTGTTCCTTCCAAGGGCCATGATCCATTGGGTAAGGTTTTAAGCCATCAAGCTCAAATAACCTTCCATTGATAGGTACATAGCTGACAAAGTGAAAAGCTTCACCAGTGAATCGACCAGTCGATACCCCAGTGTTTTTATCTTGTCGACGCTTAGCTTGTGGCATCGCATGGGAATTATGAGCACAGGCCAACTCTGGCGTGTTTCCAATTGCCCATCCTTTATTCTCTGGACACATGCCTGATGTGTGAACTTTCAAACGGGATAAAGTTGTACCCAAGTGGATGTTTGGGCAATTCAGGAGAACCGACAGCAAAGCATGCGTGGCACAACTGTTCGGAACCACCTAAATTCATAAAAAATTCTTTTATTATTTTTAATTGATATGCTTATTTTTATGATCCATATTAAAGGTAATTTAAATTTCTTAGAAAATAAAACTAAAACTAAATCTTGTTACAGAATTTATAGTTTAAAATTTGGTATTGCACAATTTATTGGAATCTCCATTAGTACATATAAAATCGTGTTATTATATATATATAAATTTCATTTTCTAAACTCGTAATTAAGTTTTTACTGTAATTAAAGTTTTATCTTACGTTTCAAAATAATGTTAAATATACATTTTCAATTTTACTTTAGCTCAAGATTACATTAATGAAATGTGATTCATAAAGAATAAAAATACCTTGCAGATGGAACAAATATTAAATAAAATATTTTACTAATGTATATATATACATATATGTATAAGTAATCTTCTGACTTGACATTGTCACTGTCAATTTATGTGTGCATGTAAATCATAGTATAACATCATCAAAAGAATAAAACTCCTTGAAAGTAGTTTGACAAACATGGTTCATCAGTCTCTACAAACATTACCTGTTGTGCAAAAAATATATTGTTAACGATCTCCTCATCTTTAACAAAACTCTCGTCCTGATCAACAATCTTTCTACGAGATCTTCGTTCCTCGATCCATCGGAATAGAAAAATAAATCCGTACACTGGACCTTCGAGAGATTTTTGAAGATCATAGATCTCCTCTACTTGAACACCCTTGACACCAAAGTCTTCGAGAAGGAGAGTGAATAATCCTGAAAGAGCATTGTAAATTAAGTTCTCAAAAGTCCTACAAGTCATACATCTATGAATAACAAGAGATCCTTGTCTAGTTTATGGAAAAACTGAATGTTGATGACAGGTGACAGCGACAGTTTATCTCACTGGTAACATTTTTTGACAACAGACAACTGTCATTGTCAGTATTGGAACAGTTTTTTCCTTTTTTTTTTTTTTTTTTCAATACCTGGATCACTTTCCAGCTCCAGCCAACCTTCCGTCAATCGATTGATGTCGACGGGCATTGTAAGGAGATCATTCGTTCATCGGTGAACGTGTCGAATAACCCCGGCGGAATTCGTTTAAAGGAGATTTTACAAATTTCGCGACGCCAAGCAGGCGCCAGCTGTAGTCGCCATATTATGTACCTTCGAAAAGGTTCGGCTCCACTCCGACCGCACTCCGACTCCAAAGTCCAAAATAAAGTATCACGTGATTAATCACGTGACATTCGACATTGAGTTTGCGTTCTTTTTCGTAAATTGTAGAAATGGAATCGAATGAAATTCTAGAATGAAAAGGAAAATACTTTCAGAAGACTTTCATCCTAAATTGAACCGAATAATCAACTGACGCATACGTATATAATGTGCATACATAATCATGCCGTTACATGAATTAATTTGGAGAATTCTTTCGGCTATTTGAAAGACAAATCGTTTGGTTCCGCCATTTTGAGTTCTCTTTTGCATCTCCCTCTTTACGCTCTTTACACACAGGCATATATATATATATATATAGGCATGTGTATACATTATTATATTATTTAAATAATTTTAGAATCTCACGAAAAAAAAAATATATATATATAATTATAAGTAATATTAGACAATTTTGATTTTATAGATAAAAATGGTCACCTGCTTAACACACAGGTTGTAGAAATAGTTTGAATAAACCGCAATAAATATGCAGTTATCGTGCAAGATAGATATTAGCTCGCTATGTGAAGTTAATAAAATAATCAATATATATTACATATTTTTCATTTATTCATTTCAAAATTTAATTACATATGTAATTTATTTCTTTTGTTACATCTATACACTATTCATTACTGTATGTACTTTCAATTATTATTTGATCTTAAGAATTAATTTCCAAAGTCTAATATTGCATAGTCCACAAATTTTTTGGATATGAAATATTTTATTTATGTATAAAAATGTAAATAATATAAGGAAAATCATCTTCTTACATTTTCAGTTCCATTTTTCAGCAGATACGTGGGGTAAAGTTTGGGTTGATGGAACAAAAAAACTGAAACATCTTGCCATTCAAGATGCAGCTGTTCAAAGATGTCTGAAATACTTTCTGGTATAATGATTAATAATATTTTGTATTTGCATATTGATATGTTAATTGAAAGAACATTATTAAATGTAGTATGTATATATATATATCAAAGCCGAATCAGGTTCTGCATCTTTCAAAAAATCAAAATAAGAAATAAAAGTTTGGATGAAAAGTACGCAATTATGAAGAAGTTTCAAAAACTTTTCATTGAGACGATATTATTGTTGTATAAATATTAATATTTTTAACTTGGTTTCATATAAGTTCATATAAATACTAAACAAACCGTCATAGAAAATGACGTGAATAAAGAATCTGGTACCCGATGATTGCTATACGTGTTGTTGTAATTAATATACAATATATTATTTTATTGTAAGTATTATAAGTAGAAAAGATATATGAAGAAAATAAATTTTTCCAGGGTTTAATTTATGATTTTTACTCGTTATTTATTCTAATTATATTTAATGCAATACATTTATTATTATAAATATTTAATATAATAATAAACCTAGATCTGAATAGAAATGCAAAAAATATTTATGAAAAGTGCTAAATACTCTGTTATAGTCATGTTTAACAATATTGTACATTCGATTTCCTAATAAACTATGTTCGCTATACAATAACATTTGATATAGCAATGACGTGTAAGAGATTTACAAAATGTTGTGAATGATGATTACAAAATATATTTGCAAACTTTACATTATTTTTACATTATTCATGATAAAATAATTTATAAAAAAATATTTAAACAAAATATTTTGTTTAACATGATTTCATTTTATTTTGTATTGGCTTAAAAATTGTAACATTTAAAAATTTGGCTCTTCTAATTATAATAACACATTTATGTACAATTAATGTTGGAGGTAATATTGATGAACAACCTTATTTGGTAGTTCAAATAATGACTAATTTGGTGGAAAAAATAATAAAAAATAAACAATTGAATTACGTTTTAAGAAAGATATTAACAATTTACCTAATAGATGTAGTTAATCGTTAATGTCATAATTAAGGATGTTTCTATAATTAATTTAATATCCCATATTATTACATTATATCAATTTATATTTTAAGTAAATAGGATATAGAATTAATGTTTCTTTCTTTTTTTAACATTTGAACAACTTCTCGAACTAATACTAGAGTCATCACTGCTACTACTGCTGCTGCTACTGCTACTGCTGCTGCTGCTGCTGCTGCTACTGCTGCTAGAATCACTACTAGAATCACTTGAATTCGAGTCACTCTCTGAACTTGAACTATCACTGTCTTCGGAACTGCTTGATTCAGCTTTTTTTTTCTTTGAAGGCGGTTTACTTTTTTTTGTAACTGGATTCTCGTCTACCGTCTTTTTACTTTCTTTGCCATTAAGTGCTTTCTTCAAATTTGCTGTACGCGAAGCTCGATGAACGTATTTTCGTTTTCCTTTGCACTCATAACTCCAGTGTCCGAGTTCTAGGCACTTTTGACAGCGTACCGTTTCTCTCGGGTACGGATCTGGCTTCTTCATAAGACGAATGCCGTTAGAATTCATTGTAAATGAGCTTTTCTGGATAAAATAATCTACTGTACGCTTAAAAGTTTTTAAGAGTCAGTTGATGCTGCTTGATGTAGGTCTTGTAAATACTATTACACATAAAAGTGAAATTATGTAATACCTGTAAATAATGACATTACTTTAAAAATTTGTACGTAGTAATACTATAATACATCACACTGAAACCAGCTGGAAATTCGAAATGCGAGAATTCTGTTTTATATTTTCTTTAAAATGGCACATTTAAACTTAAATATAACCTAAAATGTCAATGTAAAACCCTACTGGCTACAGCAGAATAACGAGAACCTGGTTTTTTTCAAATCGGCTGCTACGAATTTCCTGCTAATTTCAGAGTCGTCTATAATGCATGATAAAATCCATAGAAACTTATTTATTTTGTGGTTATGTTATTTTTAATTTAATAACGTATTTCTTATAGTTTATATTAATTTTATAGGTATATGTATATGTGACTTTCTTGTTAATTATCTTTTTATTAATGTTTAAAGAAAATTTTTAAAATAATGAAATAAAAATTTT
>JAPYZR010010510.1:0-11494 GCA_030522945.1 Trichopria nigra
ACAATCACTGTTATGTAACTGTGCCAATTTTGAGGCGACATTTTAATGTAACTGTTACATAATTGTGACATAACTTCTGTGATTGTTTGCTGGGGAATGACATCGAAATTCGATGACAGGATTAGGGACATTTCGGATACATTGATACATTTCTGTCAAGACACGACTTATCTTCAAAGTGAACATTATTTCACCCACAGAGTTTCAAATTTCAAATTCGGAACAAAATATATATATATATGTATAATAGATTGTACTTTCAATTCTTGACAGCAAATTCTAGTATTGGTTCTGCAATTAATTAAAATATTTTGTAAAAAAATAATACGTTCTTTTAGTTGCAAGTTAATCTAGAAACCGAAAATAATAATTAAAAACTATAAATTTCACAGATTTAATAAGAGCCTTATAGTTAGAGAATTGAAATTTGTAAACATTCAAATAATACTTTACTAAAATAACTCTTAAATTAAAAAATTAATCAAACTCGCAACAGAAATAATGTATTTAAATTGTTTTCGTCAATATTTAGCATTTAGTTTTATTGTTTTCATTTTGACTGATTAATTCAGCAGAATTTTAACAAGGAAACATATTAAAATATGACTTGCTGATATATTCTGCTCTAACTCTGTTTACACCCAATGCAGCGAAACTCCTCGGGAGTGCTTTCAGAAATACGTAAATTCTTTAACGTCTACACCTTGATGTCTTGTTGGAAATAGTACACAGGGAATTTTGCATTAATTTGTGAGCAATATTTCATGAGCATTACATTCCTTGGCTTAATATGAATTTGTAATAAAAATTATAATACTTAATTAAAATAAAGAAGTTAACGTCATTTTTAGTAACACTATTTTATTTGTTAATTAATGTATATATAAATGTTATATTTTTATTTAAAAACTAATAAAAATAAATTTCATAAATATAGCAAAATATAATTTACAACTTCTATTATGAATAATAATAAAATGAGATTAAAATGTAAAATGAATTTCCTATTTGAACTTCTCGTAACTATTACGATTCGTAAATTGCTAAGTATCGGCAATCTGTCTAACGTCGATCGAAAAATAATAATCTATTTGGAACCGACAATCCATTATACCAGCCGAAGTTCGACTAATCCGGAAGTGGTATGCAATTACATGACGTGAAATTAATTTTGCATTGAAATTACAGCGGAAATTTGTCCATTGTACAGTAGTCATTGTAAGCTTACTAATACCAAATAGAACTATATGTGGTTTAAAGCGAATAGTTACGAAAAGGCAAAACCAGTTTTTGTCATTAATCGAAGCGAAAGTCGTCGGTTCTTGTTCGATTTTTTGTTTCACGCGAATAAAAATTTTAATTTTGATACGTCTAGAATTTTATTAACAGAATATAGAATTAAATTAATATTCCTTAAAAAATGTATATATACTAACTATGAAACTAACCATATTTACCGAACTTGTATGCTTATATACCTGGTTTGATGAATAATTTATCAAAATCCATCGGATGCTTTAAATTAAATGTCAGTTATGTTGATGCAGCCAATAGTTCAGAAACTGATCCATCTGGAAATTGCTTCTTGCAAAATAAACGGAGAATCTTTTTTGTTTTTTGTTTTTTTAACGAACGTTGAACGAATGGATGCACATCAAATTGTGCAGCTAATGACCACATTTAATTACACTCATAATAAGCATATTA
This sequence comes from Trichopria nigra, assembly GCA_030522945.1. Lineage (NCBI taxonomy): Eukaryota > Metazoa > Arthropoda > Insecta > Hymenoptera > Diapriidae > Trichopria > Trichopria nigra. The sequence continues at coordinate 1,708 of JAPYZR010010510.1, forward strand.
CAATATAACATAACCTGGCTGCAGTAAAAATAAATTTTTTTTTCTTAATTTATGTGCCAAATGTTAGAAAAGTACATCCCTGCAAACAATAAAAGTAACAGTTTCGTAACAATTACATAAAGGTTACTTGTTACGTAACTGTTACATAGTTGTTACGTAATTATTACATAATTGTGAAAATTGTCTTTGATGGGATAGGGATTTAGAAAAATATTGAATTTTGAAGAAATGGCAAGCTTTTTTAAAAAATGACTTTGATTTTCGTGAAAAAGTGGACCTAATTTTTGTTATAGCTACATAAAAGACCCACACAAATACGTGATGTATGACTCGTGGTTTCAGACATACGTTACAAATACGAATTAGACCCTTATTTTTAAGATGGCGACCGAACGACAACAATCTGTTCACATTCACGACTGGACCCCAAACAATGGAAATTCAAGCTCAGAAGAAAAGCGCACTCTGGACGTATGCAGATGAGATGCTTCCTTGATGATGGTCAAGTTCAAGCTTTATGAAGACATGCACCATTAGGTCGTCACAGAGTATGATGCCTAACGACGCTTGTTGAGTGGTTCGCAAAAATGACTGTTACTTTATGATGCATAGTAAACTATTAACTAATTTGAATGGACTAATAAACGTGACCACAATTTATTATAACTGGCGATGAACAGCTCGCATATTTCAGCCAGCACCTTATTGGCTACCTGGCCGTAAACGAATACACGAAACGGAAAAGTGAAATGCTTCAGGAGGTTTAGCGAGTGCGACAAACAGTTACTTTCGGAAACGAGGATGAGATTAAACTCCGCACGAAAGTCTGCCCTTTTTTCTAATTCTTTCTAACGGTTTCGGCCACTTTCGTTTCGTCTCACTGGACGGGGCGTGATGTGACAGCAGCAACATATGCAGCAGAGTCCCCTGTGAATTAATGTGTCCTGTGCTAAGAATGAGTCAATAGGGGGTCATGATTGACCCGCAAGTCCGCAAGGCGCGTAATCTTCGAGCGGCCGAAATTCCGGTGTACCGTAAGGACGCGCGCGCGCGCGCTCACTCGCTCGAGGCCACGGCCAAACGGAATATATACCGTCCTACGCGAGTCGTACGCAAGAATTCGTGAAAGTCGATTCGTTGACGCCGGTGCCTTGGTCAAAGAGTGTAACCACGCGTGTACCGCTAACTCTTGGGAATATAACGAGTTACGCTGGTCATCCAATCACAAGAAAAGAAGAAAAAAACCAATAGAGAACATGGCTGGATTGACCATATGTTTTTGGGACTGCGCAAACTTTCGACTTTATGGTATCCCCTTCTTTTTTTCCTAGCTGATGGGCATGAATGGTTTTTGAAAAGAATGAGCGGGATACGAAAGGCCATTGTAAAGACTGGATTCGTGAAATGCAGAAGATATTGTGGACCGTTATAATCTCGTCCAACGATTACTCGTGAACATCACAGTGAGTTGGACAGATCTTTTAGAAACTGCATCGTAGCGTCTAAATCGAGCAAGCGTCAGATACGAAGTAAATAAAAGGAACATTTATCACATCTAGATTCATCCCTAAGAAGTTGACTAATTTTAAAGGGATGTGGTCTTTCTTATTTTAGATTTTTACATATTCACGACATACTTAATGAATGATGATAATATGTCACGAATACCATATCAAAATTGTTATACTTTTAGGAACTCTTTATACATGACGCTCATTCGTAACTCCAGTAAAATAATTTAAGATCGATGAATTTAATTATTTTGACATACTCGTGTGAAGATGATAGACTAATTGGTTGCTTGATCAGTAAACGGAAGTTGCAGAGAATGGATAAAAATGCAACAAAAAATAAGCACTTGAAAGTTCAGATGTAAACGCTTGATTAGAGTTATCCGGAGTTTTTATCGCGTAGAGCGAATCAAATCGGCAATGGAATTGTGGCCTGTCCAACGTGCAAAACACTTTGTGATGTAAACAAAAAAAAAAACAAGAGCACAATTGTAGTCTTGATTCCTTCCGCCTTGCGTTACCGGCAAGTCATATGATTTAGGTCAGGCGTTTCCACCATAAAATACTGTAAATATAATGTGCTCGATGCTCGCAGCAACATGGGTAGAACCACTATGAATGAGACCAAAGATCACGTACATCATTTGGTTAATGTTAATGTAATTCTTGATATGTACACGTGTTCGAAACTAATGATGTTATTTTCGAAGATTGGGAAAAAAATTAGACAGGTCAGAACGCCGAAGAAAAAGTTTGATTTATACGATGACCTTTATTTTGCAGTCTCATAAGAATATCCTGAATATTTGTTTTAGGGAATGAAAGACGTAAAGTTTAAAAGGATTAATTTTAATTTATAGCGAATACGTCGAAAATGAAAAAAAAAAAATGCTCGAAAACATTTTTTTTTAGAAATACTTTCCATTTTAAAAGTCTAACATTTCAAATTAATTACACGTGCGATTGTTTTAGGTTCTTCATGAATGAAGGAGTTGTTCTTAGAATTTCGGACTAATGTTTTGTCATTTGAACTTAGGCCTCCTGTATAGAAGTCATAAGGAAAAAAATACACACGATTGTGACGATGGATTAAATAAATTTCAATAAATAAGTCATGCTTTTAAAATCCATGTTTCGAACAATTATGTATACATTCTTAGAAACTGTTCCTAAGATGTCATACTTTTAAATTTAAGAATTTGAATGTGAAGGACCTTAATGCCTTAGGTCTCATGCCATATATACTATGTATATGTATACACAAAAAAATGAAGAATTACTACATAAGAAATAGTATTATGATCGTTTTTGTTTTATATCAAATAAGCTAAAGTTTTTCTTAGGATTATTTTCAATTTTTAATATACAAGACTAAAATTAATCCTTTATTCATGAAGAAAATCTCATGGGAAAATGAAGAAAACTTTTCATTATAAACTTATTAGGACTTCAACGATTAAATCTTTAAAAAAACTTTAATGTTTGTAATTTAATAATTTATAAATTAGAAACATTGAAAATTATTAGTTGAAACAACCACTTACTTAGTTGGTAGATAAAATGTAAAAATATCCTTTTATTTCTATATCTACTATTTGTAATTAGTTGTAACAAAGAATCCATGCAATTGATACAATTGATGCAGTGATATGGTGCAAAAACAATTTTTAACATTAAATGGATGAAGCATTATCGTCATCACTGAATGGAATATGAATCCCGAATCCTATTAGAACTTGAAGGTTTGTTAAATGATTATATTAAATAAAATTATTCCGTTATATAGCAAATATTCTTACTGTCTTATAAAATATTTACAGAAATATACGAAGCAATATATCTCAGCTATTGAAGGGTTGTGAAGCTTCTCAATGTATGTTTTCAAATTTTTTGTAGTAACTGCGACTGTGTAAACAATTGCACGCAATAAATGTTTTCCTTTATAAACTAACAGAACGATCAGTGCTTCAGATTCCACGTTTCCGTCTTCTTATGCCTTCCGGCATTTTCGATCCGGAACATCGTTATTCGACGTATCTCCAATATATAATTTTCAACGTCGGTTATTTGTTCCAGATTACGCAAGATTGTTTTGCAAATTTTTTCGAATCTCGAATCCGGTAAAAATTATTGATTTTTCAGGATTTATTTCAATCTAGATTATTATAGTAATTTTGCGATCGGTGAAAATATCCGAAAATAATGGGCAAGAAGCGACAATACAACCACGGTAAACGAAAAAGTAAAAGATTTCACAAACAGCATTGAAAACAATGGGGAACATTTGAAATTATCAATTTGTTTTTAAACTTGAATATTATTCAATTCTTCCCAATTTTTCTCAATTCTATTTTTTGGGTACTCAATTTTTTTTATATAATGATTTTAAAAATTATTTTTAAAAAAATATTTGACGGTAAGTATTATTTGTTAAATAAAAATTGTCTTACACTTTTTTCAACGATTTTTACAGAGACGCTTAAAACCATTAAACTGATGTGCGTTTTGTTTGTCCTTGTCCATATTGTCTTCTCGTTCATTACTTACATATAAATGAAATTGGGTGTGCAGCGTGACGTGACTTTGCAATTTTTACTGAGAATGTATACTTTTTGAATTTTGACCACACCACGACAGAACGACCGAATTACTAATTTTAGTAATTAATTATCCACACTCGCCTACGTATAAGAATATCGGTACAAAATAGTTTGACACTTGCTTCACAATTTGAAACAATGATAGTAAATGATTAATTTATTCAGGATGTGACTTTTATGCCTGTGTAGAAAACTGCATGCGGATATGACTTGTCATTTTTCGAAAAAAAATTTAATTTGTGATGGGGTGCGGAATGTCGTGAAAGTTTTTTTTTATCTTTGCCATCTCAAAATTCTACGAAGTTTTTATATAGGATGAAAATTGAATTTCAGTACGATGCATTCATTTTTCCTTTTTCAAAAATAATGTTGCCAATTGGCGATTCTAAAAGAATACATGATTCAAAACGATATATGAGTATTGTAAAGAAATATGAATAAGAATGAATTTGTACGTGTATCATTTATACCGATTATGTGTTTTCCCTATAAACATTCTAATGGGTGGTCCACAATATATACTGTCCACATGGCAGTTATAGGAAAATGATCTTGCAGTTATCAGACTACAATCACGTAATATTATGAGGTAAGTTTGAAAACTATACGTCAATTTTCGATCCTGTCACGATATTTATTTGTTATTGCGAAAATGTAATTATCTATATACTAGTATAAAAAATGAATTAATGAAGTAATTAAGTGCTTGAACCATTAAATACCAGACCATAACCATAAAATTAAGCAGCGATTAAAAAATTAACATAAAATGCATTAATTAATTAGGATGAAACATTTTCTGACATTTTTTATAATATTTGCGAAATGGACTACAAAAACAAAATACTCCCCTGGTAGAAATGAAAACATTTCTTAGCCAATTCTTAGACAGTTCAGATATTTACCATGTTAAAAGCATAGGAGAAATGGATAGTGTAAGAAAAAATTGATTTCATGCCTATACGAATTTTTATATGACTGTGTAACCAATATGTAAACAAAGAAAACGAGCTGCAAGTATTGGAGTATATTGTTAGTCTGCACACTCACAACGTTCGATTATATTATTATTATTATTATTATTATTATTATTATTATTATTATTATTATTATTATATTGATGTCATGAAAGGTATACAATTAGGTATAATGTTTAAAAAATCCGATTAATGTCAATTTTCATACAAGACTATAAACAATAACTAAACTTACATGGTTCACAAAATGAGTCACAATAAAGACCTTTCTTATAATCGTGGAATCCAGGTCAAATATGCCATCATACTAATCTTTTTTCTTTGCGAAAGCGGGCATAGTTATTTTTGGGAATCTTTGTCACTTTCGACTCTGCGTGTACATTATTAATTAGCATTAAGCATATATATCCTTATGAAAAGAAACGCATTCCTCCATTATATAATTATAGAAAATAAATAAAACTTTCTTTTTTATTTAGAATTAACATTATGTCAGTAATGTTTATGTTTTAAATGAGCTTTGTATCCTATAAATTTTATTATTATTATTATTGAATCTATTCTTTAATATATATAAAACAAAAAAACAAATACATCTCTAAAATTAAAATGTTGCAAAACTAGGTTGATACTTTTATTTTTTGAAGAAAGTTTATATCACATGCCTACGGCTGATGAGGAATTAAAGATTAGCAATTATTTTAAAATTAATAATTAAGATGATTACCAATTATCATTCATACCAGAAACTGCTCGGTACTTGAGCTCCTTTCTAAAGATAAGATGATTAAACGAAGTTTATACATTACGCAATTGTATTAATTTAGGATGCTTGCAAAACATAATTAATTGGCGATATCAAAATGCTAACAAATATTTAAAATATAATACCATCGTATCATGCTTGGACAATATCACGAGATAAAAAAAACCATTTATTATTGCTACGTAAATTCATCTTGAAGATTCGTGTTAGAAAGATTGTAAACATTGCACAATTATAAACATTTTCGAATTGTTTTTATGTTCATCGGTTGAAAGAGATTTTACCAATCATTAATGTATCATTTATATAAACATTACGATAAATAAATCTATGCACAAACATAAAACTATAACTACACGAAAAAAAGGGTTGTTGTGTCAACCATATTATTATAGTTGTTATTTTATTGATCTATATATATTTCACGACAATTTCACCTCTTCCTTTGCACATTTACATCACATACTACTTTGACCTTACCACCGTCAATTCATACGTGTTGTATTTATACCAACGAATGGATCCGATTTGATATAAGGACATAAACTATCATTTCGGTCTGATCTTAACTAAAAGACCCTCATATTTAGCAATTATTGCGCTTTCTGATGATCTTCCGCTAAAACTAACCTTACTCAATGCACTACAGATTGTCCATACCTCAGGAGTACAATCTCTAAGCGGAATACGTCCTGTAGAATCTTGGGGTTAGGTTAATTTTTAGTAAATATTCAGAGAAGCATAAGAACCTTCGCTTGTTTACGCGAGATCGAGGATACAATGAAATTATGTATTAAATGTTTCAATAAACCATCCAATAATACTCTATGTAATTATGTTTACTTGAATCAGTTTGACAGTTCAAAGACTTGTTTACAAGATAATTGATTACGTAGAAAATAACAATGGCAGCCCAACTACGAACTCACGAAATTTGTGATTAGATAATTTTTAAGGTATGTTTATCGCCACTAGTTCTCAGGGTGTGACTTTTCTTAAATTGAAAATATTCTTTACATTATGGGTGATTTTAAAGAGCGATTCTTCAAGACCCAGTGCAAAAGCGTAACTCATGATACACCTTACCTCAAGTGATGTGTAAGACTGCCACCCGTAATTATGAAGAAGATTGCAGATCGACCGGATTCCAGAGCATATCACCCCACTGTATTTCTTCGAACCTTTTCCTTTTTCTTCTTTTACTTCGTATTAATTACACTAATTCTTCAAGATTCACTCTTCCTCCTGCGTTTTTGTCTCTTTTCCGGGCTCCCTTCGATCTACACAAATAAATGCCACGCGATGATTGAAACTGCACAAAATTCCGATTAATCCGAAAAAGCGTAGTAGCGTTTTCCTTGGAGTCGACAAGTGCCCTTGATTGGGTGGTCAGAAATGTAATAAAGATGACACCTGCCCGACGTCAACTGATCACAGCGCAAAGCACAAGGATCTCCGGTGGATTGTTCGCCGATCGGGACCACTGCTCCGTGATTCAGTTTCGGCGAACAGGAATCGGGGTCAAGCCTCGGAAATTAGAATTGGCGGAAAGACCGTCATCTGACCAAGTGGCACCTATATCCGAAGTTCCCCGAAGGAACTCGACTTGTGTGGGTATAGGCCGATGGCAGGATATATTGGGCACCTCTTCTCGGCTTTATTTTAGTTTGCCCGTAATAACGGGAGGACAGAATCGTGTCGATGATCGCACGGTCTTACCGCCGCATCCTCGTGGTTGCCCTCTTGGTGCAAAGAAGACTAGACTGCCGAGCCGTCCCGACGACATTCCACGTTCCTGGCCATGCTTTCGGTAACTATGAGGAGTTTAGCGGCTCGAGGTGAGGTGGTGGCAATGACCGTTCTCTCCGTTCCCCTACTTCTTAGCTTCGAGCCGATGCCGTGGCAGGTCGTACGGAGACTGCAATGCCTCCACCATTGGACGCTGAGACTTCGTCCCGGTTCTTCGCCTCCTCGTCTCTTTCTACCTTCCCTTCCGTCCTTTCTTTCTCTCTTTACCTCCTTCCTGTGCCTTTGTCCTTTTCTTTCATGAGCCAAGGTAGAGCACTTAAGTACGGCACTTTTGTTGGCATGAATCTCGTGCCAAGACACCTGTACTGTCGCTGCTTACCGCGAGTATGACGATACCTGTTCTGCTGCTATGAAGCAGGTCGCTTGATGGATGTCGCGTTAAAACTGTATCTGCACATTTACTTACCTCGAAATATCATTGACACTTACTTTTTCTCCTGTTCGTTTTGACAGGCGCACTTCAAATCATTGTCATAACAATTGTTGCAAAACTAGATTTCAAACGTGACTATTGTTTACATCGTCACTGACATCAAATACGACAATGTTCATAGACATAGTGAAACGTGTACAACGTGATTAATGTATAATGTACAGCATAATCGATTATTGTTTACAATCGTTAAACACATTAGGAAGAGAATAAAAGGGTAGATGACACTAGACCCAAACAGGACAAGTACGCCCAATGTACTTCCAGTTGTTATGGGACTATTGTTTACATCGTCACTGACATCAAATACGACAATGTTCATATACATAATGAAACATGTACAACGTGATTAATGTAGAATGTACAGCATAATCGATTATGGTTTCCAATCATTAAATACATTAGGAAGAGAATAAAAGGGTAGATGACACTAGACCCAAATAGGACAAGTACGCCCAATGTACTTCCAGTTGTTATGGGCGAGGGCTTCTATTATGTATAGGTACAATTGACGTACAATATTCCTACGGTGGTTGTACAATGGACGTAAATATAAATGTCTGGACATCCAATGCTCAATTTTCATCCTGGGACTAGAATTGGGCCAGTCTGATACATAGGAAGTGATTCCACATAAAGAAAAGGGTTGAATTAATAATTGGTGGTGTCGCTCCTATACAGCCTTAGACCGCCAACACCAACTTCGGCATCGCGCTCAGTCATTCGAAGCTTAGGACTGCTAATTTACGTTAAACATTCATGATCATTTCATAATTGACAATAAATATTTTCCAAACTTCTCCGTCATACCGTAGGTTGGACCGAAGTATATTAAACTTAGCAACACGTGAAAAAGTCTCCCCTTCTCCTCCCCCCTTTCGCGAGAAATTTGAGATTGAAGCGAATGTAGGTGAAATGAAAAAATACATGCATATCGATATGTGTGTTAAAATAAAAAAAAAAATTATAAATCATAAAACGTATCTATATTTTACCAAAATCACGATTTCACTGAAATTGGATACAATGTCTTGTACTATTTTTTCATAGTTGATTTTTGCACATATACATGGGTGCATTATACTCTGTAACATAGATATTTGATCCAAATTGGACATCAGGGAATCGCAGATATCTCGACTCCTGATTGGTCAATTTTAGAAAATCTATGAATGTTTTATTTTCGTTATATAATTCCGATCGAACCACTCATTCATAAATTTCCTCACTAAACTATGAAAGACAGATTACTTCGACCCGCACCGTAGGTAGGCACGAAGTATTGAATTTGGTACGCTTTGAGTTTCTGAGTTTCATCCTTTCAGAATTTTTTATAAGAAAAGTACCCATCCGAATTTAAGTTTCAATTGCTCATTTTGTTCGTTAGTTCTTGATCTATATCCTGATATTTTTTATTTTGATCTATATCCTGATATTTTTTATTTTAGCTACACATTCTTACATCAACCTCTATAGTCTCCGCAATTCACACACTTCGAAGAATTTTCATCTTGTACGTTCGTTCGTTCGTTCGTTCGATCGTTCGTCCGTCCGTCCGTCCGTTCGTTCGTCATCGTTTTTTTGTAGCTTGAATAACTCACGAACTAAAAAAGATATCAATATAATTTTTTTTTTTCAAATGTGTGTTTTGACTAAACTTAGATCTGATTAGATTTTGGAATATATCCATA
>JAPYZR010010512.1:0-15142 GCA_030522945.1 Trichopria nigra
CAATTTCACTTCTACAAACTTAAAATTCCATCATAAATTATATGTGAATAGTTTTACACTGTATGTATGCTTTTTCACAAAATTTTTCAGAATTTTTAAAGGTATCCAAACTACTGAAAATTTAGATTGAAAAATTAAAAACACTTTTTTGGCCTTGTTCTGTAACTGTAATTAAAAATTCATATTTTTATGCGAAAGAGCAGAAAAAAACCTGCAGAAATGTTGATATGAAAAATTTTGTTGATAATTTACTATTATGTTTAAATAAATAAAATAAAACGCATATTCTCATTTTAGCAAATCTAAAAATATGCTCTAAAACTTTACTGCGTCGAAATTAAAATTTGTTATCGAAACGAGTTCATGTAGGTAAAACTAAAATTAAAAAATGTTACTAAAAATGTGGCAGGATTGGCATGGAATGTCCCTTATTTTGCATCAGTTAATTTCACGATTTGAATCGTTTTCTTTTCTTTCCTTATTAATTTTTTTTCTCCACACTGTTTTTATCGATATTATAATTCTTTATTTTATAAAAATGTATTAATTTCTTTTAATTTCATTCAATTTTCGCGAACTCTTGTTACTTTCCATCATCTTTTTTAAATTCCTTCAGGATTACTCAACTTTCAATAATTTTAAACAACCTTCAAACATAAACTTACCTTCAAATTTCATATGTGCACACTGCATAATGGTTTAAATTGGGCAGACAGAAGGAAAATTGGAAACACTCATAAAAGAACATATAAAGAATATCAATGAAGATCCAGAAAAATATACAGGTTTAACTTATTTACACCGTGTATAAACTTCACATAATTTTGATTATAAATCAATTAAAATTTTAGCAGTTGAAACAAAAATCATAAAAAAAGAAAAGAAAAAGAAAATTATTTTATTAAAATAACTAAAAACACCGTTAATATTAAATTTTAAACATCAAATCTACCACGATTTTACAATAGTTTAATACAAACAAATTTAAGAAATAATAGTTAATTCAAAATTTATATTTATAAGTAACATTTATGCGTAATAAGTAACAATTACATGAATGTTACATTATCGTTACTTTTTGTGTTTGCAGAGATTCAGGCAAATTTTTTGTCAAAATCGATAGATTTCCACGGAACTCGGTATCTAATAAGGTTTTTTCGGGACCTTCCTCATGAATCTGAAGTCAGATTTTCAAAATTATAAAAGTCGATCGTCGTTAATTTTGATTTATTTTCCTTTCTTCAATCTTAATTTAAATGCAAGTTTTGTTGATTTTAGTCGATTTTGTTTATATGTATATTTATCGACGACATTTCATTAATTCTGAATAGTTCAGTGACTGCATAGTCTTGACTTTTCCATTTTTTATGAATGTTGGAAGCATGCTTGCAAACATTGAAAGTGTGACAGTTGCGTAATATTTATATAATTTTTACTTGTTACATAAATGTTACATAGTTGTTACATGTAGATGTTACGTAATTATCAGAATTATGCTTGCTGATGGTATTTGATCATTTTCAATGCTGAATTGTCAACTTTTTCTATCTATGGTACATATAAATTGACTTTTTCATTCGCAAGTCGTTGATTCAGTCGATTGGTATTTTACTTTTGCCTAGATAGCAAAACAGCAGGTATGTCCGCTTTTTTTCGACAACAGACCGGCAAATTGCTGAAATCGGCATATTTTCGTCAATTTTCCGGTGTGTTGTCGGAGAAAGCGGACATACCTGCTGTTTTGCTATCTGGGTGATTACATTAATTTTGTAGTTTTTGTATGTTTTAAGTAAGGATTTTTTGTTTTTTAATTCGTTGACCCTTCAATTTTTTACGATTTTAACAGACTACTTTTATACCCTTCAACTTTTATCAATTTTATAAATTTCATCGCGGATAAAAAGTATACATATACAGTTTGTAAATATATGTTGCAATCTATAGGAGAATGTGGACTTTGTAAGAGCAATCGACGAATAAATAAACAAACCTTCATACTTGTTTATCAACAATGTCATGTGTTGTTTGTTACTCTATAGTATATGTTTTATTACTTCGACCCGCACCGTAGGTTGGTTTACATTTGTATTTTTTTTTTCTTCTCTTTTGTTTTGTCTTTTTTTTTTCTTCTTCTTTGTTTTGTTTTGATTTTTTTTTTTTACTTCGACCCGTAACCAGAGGTTGGGATCGGAGTATTGAATTTGGTCATCCGAAAAAGAAAATGACACCTACTTTTTTCATGAAATCTCCACGTTTCAGATCATTAACCAGAGTCCAAAACTGCAAAAAAAAATTTTCCGGCATTTTGTACGTACGTATACGTACGCGGCATAGCGCCCAAACTAGAATAGCTATCAGAAATGTGTTTGGTGAAAAGTTGTATTTTGGGCCAACTTAGAACTGATTAGATTTTGGGATATATCCATGCAAAAATGGTGGGGGGACGGTCCAAAAACAGGACGGTCCAAAAACAGAAAAATTGCTATTGTTTTTTAGAAAATTGTTGCGCACGAACGAATAAACAGAAATTCTTTCACAAATTGTTTTTAGATATGCCCTGACCTAACTTAGAACTGATTAGATTTTTAAATTTATTCATAGAGTGGTAGAGTGGGGAAACAGCTTGTTACGATTTAATTTTTTTGACGAGCTGTAATTCACGAATAAATTAAAGAATAAATTAAAGAATAAAGTGAATGTGTGTGACTGAGTCTGTGTGTGCGTGTGTGCGGAGGGTTTGTTTTTTTTAATAGAAATGTTTTCATACGAATATCGAAACAGTTGCCTATACAATAATTGGACAGTCGTCAATTATTATACAGCCCGGAAACAAAAATGTACTGCATATAGTCAAGAATGAAAAAATAAATAATAAATAAATAATATCTGTACCTATATATACGCAATATATGTGTCATAAAATGTATACCAATTAGGTTAGAAAACGACTTTATCGACACGACAGGTTCATCTCCGGGATGAAATAATGAATTTTTCTAAAACATTTTTTTGAAAAACGCAAAATCTAAGAAGCTAAACGATGATAAGTTGTGATATTGTTACTCGAAGAAAATGTAAATATTTAATGTCATCAAATATACAGAACGGTGAAATTTCGTCGTCGACTACCTGCTCTTCCCAAAAAGGAGAGAGAGAGAGAAAGAAGAAGATAAGACACAATTGTAATCTGGCTCGAAAGAACATGCAGGTACCGCGATAAGATGAAGATCGCCGGACGCTGATAAATGCGAACAATCGCAGGTACAATGTAATTTGCAGTATCCCAGAAGGTATACATACCGTTTGTATATGCATATATATGTATACATGCACGGCTTTACGTACGTACCGGTTATCGGTTAAACAATAAACTTCGAATATCGATTATCGAAACCTTTTCCGTCAGCTATGCGCAGCGCGTTGCATGTAATTCGTATATATGGCGTTCCGCCGCGTTCAGTAAGCTTTGGGTCTTCGTAGCGAACGCGACATTTTATTGTTCGACAACGAAATTACGTGGAATATTTTTTTCATTGTTTTTTTTTTCTACTATTTTTTTTTTAATCGGCTTAACTCGATTTTTTTATCGCGCATTTTCGGTGTGTGGTGGTGAAGTTACGTAGTGTAGTTTTAGATTGCGACTTAATTAGAAGTAGATTCATTTGTTTAATTCCTTTTAAAATTAATTGTTGTTGTAGGAGATTGTTATTGTGGTTAAAAATAGCGAGTAAAGGATATAGGTGTATATAGAAGTGATTATAGTAAGTATACTTGTACGAAACAAAAGCGTATAGTATAGTTAGTAGTCTTTACGAATTTGTTAATTTCTTATTTGTAATTTAAGTTTCAAACTTTTTATGTGACATTTTTTTAACGTTCAGTCCCTTCAATGTATGCATAGTACCAAACAAAGATCTTAATTCGAACGCCTAAACCTTGTTCGATATCTCGAATAGCGTGTGAGATCGAAGAGTCGAGTATCAAGAAGGTCGAGAATCGAATATATCGAGTAATCGGAGATCGACCGTGTTCCAAACATCTCGAAGGTCGCGAATATTCTGAATATTTTAAACATCCTGAATCGAATGTCGATAGATCGAATTGTCAGACATCTCGAATCAAATTGTAGAGTAGGTATCGCGAAGATTGAGAATCGAATTTCGATTCATGGAATGTTGCGACGCTCGATCGTCGATGTATTCGAAAATAGAAAATCAAATAGAAAGATCGAGGATCGATGGTCGAACGTATTTTCGAGTTCGATGTACTTTTCCTTTGTCTTTCATGTAGTATAGAATTATTTGTTTATAGTATTTAATCCAGTAGGAAATTATTTAATACAAAAAATTGATTACATTACGATCTTTTATAATTTATGACAATAACAATGACAATGCATTGATATAAATAAATTAATAAATCCATAAAATTAATAAACAAATTAATGTATATATATAGGGTGATCCAAAAGAACCGGCACGGTAAAGTATCTCGGCGGGATTGCATTTTCGGGGCACATGTTACATACGAAAGTTTTAGAATCTTCCCTATTGCGCCGTTTAATGCTACCATTGAATTTGACCTTGAACCTAACATTGGCGGTTATTTCAAGGTCAAGATTACTTTAATGGGGGAATCCATATTTTTGTTGTCGTGGATTCGCAAAGAGCTGGAAGTTTTAGGTACGAAACGGTAGTTTTTAATTTGTAAGAATTGTGACCTTCGGAAGGTCAAATAAAGGTCAAATGTTAAGAAATCGTCCGGAAGCAGTTTTCTTTGAACTTTTCGGGATTTATGGGCGAATAAATGTCAGGTCGTTTGGGGACCAGCGTCGTTGACGTTAATTTTCAAGGTTATCTGAAGGTTACAGTCATTTTTTCGTAGGGAAATCCCTTATTTTGTTCTTTATTTGACATTTTCAAGGTTACGGTCTTGCAAATTAAAAACTATCGTTTCTGACATAAAATTTCCCGCTCTATTGATTGCCGGTCTTATAAAAGGGGGGTTACCATTTAAAAAAATAATCTTGACCTTGAAATAATCTCTAAGGTAAAATTCAATGGCACCATTAAACAGGCAGGGAAAAATTTACGCATATAACATTTTTCCGGAAAATGCAATCCCGCCGAGATATTTGGATCACCCTGTATATATATTCCATTATCAATTGTTTACTTAGTGATTTGTGCGTAATGTAAGTAGAATTATTTAACTATTGTAAAGTTAAAGTATTCCTAACTAATTAAGAATAAAGCATAAAGATATTGGAAAAAGCATCGAGAGTATAAAAGTATTTTAAAAGTAAATGGATATAATATATAATGGCATTAAAGCTATAGTTACGAAGATTGAGTACATCCTCGCCAGTCAGGTAGAAATTCTAGGCATATATATATAGATAAGGAGTGTAATTCGTTAGTGTTTAAATAATTCATGAATTGTAAATCTGATTGACATAATTGAAATCGACTGCGAGAAATATCAATGCCATTACATGGTGCACTTTTCGCAGCAGACGAGAACGAATAAAAAATGATTCAATCAATATCAATCAATTTTAATTCGGATTCTGGCCAAAAACGAGTTAAAAACATTTTGAAAACAATTATTATTTATATTCTTTTTTTCTTTTTTGGTCAATTGAAACACTTTTTATGGAGATTACCAAAATTTTTAAAATCTTAAAAATTTGTAATTATTTTGAGAACAATAATGCGATGTACATAATGCATTAATATTTTCTGGATTATTGAAGGATTGTGATGGTGGGGGGGGGGGGGGGGGGGGGGGGGGAAAAAAAGAATCCTCTTTATAAATTTTTTGAAGATTTTTACAATTTTTTATTTTTATATTATAAAAAAAAAAAAATATTATAAAATTATCAGTGTCCCTCGTCGAATTTGGAGTGTGACACATATAGGGTCCTGATCGGGATACCGCTTAAAGTAAGGGGGCTCTGGCTGGGGCCCAAAGTGTCACGCTCAAAATTCTACTTGAGGTTGTCACTATAAAGGTTGACATCGAATCGATTAACAATATAAATTCCTTAAGTCAGATTATTTTTATTACTTTTTTTTTTTCAAAAATTTTGAATATCTCCAGGACAATAAAAGACGAACAAAATATACATAATAACGTTTTTGCGATTATCTTAAAATGGGTGTTTATATTTAAAATCAATTAAAACTACATTCATGTATATAGATTTTCGAAAAGTTAAAAAATTACAATTTTCGAAATTGCCAATTATTTCGAGAAACGTAAGGTGATACACAAAATCTGATAATATTTTCGAAATTGTCGTAAGGGGGATGGGATGGTCGTTTAAAAACATCCTCTCTATAATTTTTTAAGTATTGAATTCGTTTTAACTCGTTCTCGTTTGTTCGATTGTCGAATCGATTGTAAATTTGATACGTATATACTATTTGCTGGTTTTATTCCACGTATCTACAGTGTCGTGCGTTAAAGCCGTACCTGATGTATATACTTTTATTTAAAGTCAATCGACATTTTGTTTATTTTTTTTTTTTTTTTTTTTAAGTATTTAGTATGGAGTGCGGGGGAAAAGAAAATCGTTATTCGTCAGTGGACGACGACGAAAACGTACCACGAATCGAAGGAAAAAGAGTTTTGCAACTGTTCATTACTCTCTTGATTGCTATGTACTTTTTACTGTTTTACGCCGGGATTTGCGTCGTGGCTTACTTCCTCTGGACTGAGGGCCATTGATGTCTGCGGCTTGAAAGGTGAAGGTTCCATTAATTAGTCAACCTTAGCATAATATACAGTCATCACTATAATTGATATAGTCGAAGTAATTGCTTCATTTCGCATGTGTGTCCTTTGAATCGCTCTTGTCATTGTCGTCAACATTGTTCTCATCATCGACACCTTTGTCGTCATCCTCACCCTCACCGAAGAAGTTTTACTGAACAATCTCCAGTAAATTTGACTTTTGTTGTCAACAATCACCTAATAAGTGTCCCAATCATCAACATCCGTATGATGACGTACCAACGATGATGTAAATGACAATGCCGTCATGACGATTAGAGTTACATCGCCATTACCACGATGTTGCCATGGAAATTCTCATCATTGCCATCATCAATGCTGATGCGATAATTTGTTGGCATTATCATCACAACATATTATTTCTATAATAGGTATCATCAAATTCCAATTCAATAAGACTTCCATCATCTTCATTATTCTAAATAATCACACTGTCATCTTATTTTTACTTTGACATCATTGCAATTCCCAATATCGCATTTTTGTCTCTCGATGATATCTCGTCGATGTCACCAGAACTATTTCATTCGGGATATTGATATCCCAGGGATCCTCTAAGGGAAATTTCCAAAAAAGTCTTGTGTTCTGATTTTTTTTGGTATTCCGTCGACATTTCCATAATATATGCCGAAATATTCTGGAAATATTACGATTGTATTTTACAATATTATACCAAGACATTCTATAGAGATGTTTCGGATACGTCTATGAATCCACGAGCGCGTTCTGACATATTCAGCATGTTATGGAAATATTAAACTGACATTCTGCAGACATTCTATATCGATGCTGACATCTGATCGAAACACTGCGTAGTTACTTTATATACTTCGTCGTGTTTGTTTATATTAGGTATATATGTATGCACGGATAATGCAATGGAAATACTAAACCAGAATGTATCTTGAAATGATCTGCAAGATTTCGTGCAAAATATTCACATCCGAGATGCTACAAAAAAAAAAAGGATAACAAACAACGATGATTTTTCAAATGCTACATCTCTACAATAATCTATACGTATAAAATATTGACAATGGAATGGTTCCGAAATGTTGCATTTAAATTGTTCCGCAACATATCCCGCAATGTCAAGTACAATATATAAAAATACAATGTACTCTTGGGATATTCTCGAAATGTTTTGATGATATTCTGACAATATTCCTGGCACGTGATATTCTTTGCGTTGCCCTCACGATACAGGTACATCGTCTTTAACATTATGCAGCTTCGCCATGTTGTCACCGTTGTCATTCCTATTCTCGGCATCATCGTCACAGTATATATTGTATAATTGTATCAAAAAAAGTGGTTACTATTTAGTCAGTCAATGCATCATTCTCGAAAATCTCACAAAGCATACGGACAAAGGATCAGTTAGGTAAATCCGATGGCCAGAGAGCATCAGACTATATACGTATATAAAAGAAGCGAAGTGGTGGCTTTAAAGTCGTAAGTCGCAAGAGTCTTCGCTCCTCTATACATATATACCGTTGGCTGGGTGGGGGAGGGGGAGGGGGGGTAGTCTCGAGGAGGAATAATAGTAGTATAACAATGTCCCCTCCGGCGTTGTTGTTCGCGGTTCGCTTACCTGCGAATCTATACTGGGTGGCTCGCTCGGCGAGTCTCATTGCGCTTATTCACTATAGATGATTACACAGTGATGTGTCCCGGGAGAGGGCGGTGGAGTTGGGGGGGGGGGCGGGGGGGGGATAATAGAATACGTATATGCGTACGTAAAAATACCCGCACATACACACGGGGAGGGTGATATGGGGGGGCCCGGGCGGGGGTGCGCGAAATGGTTCCTTCCGCTAGTCCCTTTCTTCCAGCTTGGATTTCTCCCCCGCGCATATATATATATATATATATATATATATATATATAACTTTATGTATATAATATGTACGCATGTATACATAAGGAGTTAAATGAGCAGGTACTTATGGAAATTCCGGCGGCTATTGTGAAAATCGCGATATATACGAGGACGTTCTCGCGAAACTCTCTAAAATGGTCGAATGGCACGGCGGTTACGATAATTGCCATTCCGTACTTTTGTCACGCGGAACAAAGTAGGGCACCAGAGGTTAGATGCACTTTTACTTCTTTGAGAGCGGTTTCTTTTCCACCATGATCGCCGTCCGCGTTTCCGCTGATGTATATGTTGGGAGAGATAATGACACATCGATTCATTCATCCGAAGCATTTCTTTATGCCCGATGGCAACATTCGACGCTTGGGATTGAGGAAAGTCGAGGGAATGGACCCAAATACAAAAAAAAAAGTTTGATAGGTTTGAAAGAAATGATGTCATCATTAGCCAATCTATATTTGAAGGCTACCAGTTAATAATGCTGTCCCAAGCGGCACAAAATGTCTGTAACGTTTTTGAAACATTTCAGAAACATTTTGTAAACATCGCAGACATTAAACGTTAAGGACATTTGGTGCCGATTGGGTGTAGGATCAATTGTAAATGAATCAATTGAACAATATGCTATTAGATATGGTAGATGATCCAACTATTTGTTTGTTACGACTTACACGTTGTATAAACAATAAGTATCGAAATCGATTTATGTATAATGGTGATCAAATTGTTGATGTTCCACGTATGGTCCGATATATGTGGCGAACCCAGAGCCCTATAGATGATCGCGGATTCGATACACCCTGTACGAAAGAGGGTCGTAAAATGATGTCGAGATGACGAATTGCAATTACCGAATTTGAATTGCATTAAAAACAGCGATATTGAAAAACATTGTTTATTACAGGACATTTTATAAATGTATATGTTGGTATATTTCCAAAATGACGTCATCGACTGGTTATCCTTTTTTTTGGTTGATCCTTGAAGAATTTGCAAACTGCGTTTGATTCGAAACAGTTTGAAATGAAAAGCATCTAAGTGAAATTTTGAAATTCGGTTTTAGTTATAGTTCATGTATAGTTATTCAGTTTTTTAGGTGTACTCTTTCGATTAGGACGAGTTTGAAATACAGAAAAGCTAAAAAAAAGTAGCCAGTAAATTTTTAGATTTAAGCTTAGAGAAAAAAGGTTTCCATCAATTTTTGTATGACCTTTATGTTTTTACGTTGTATCTCCTCTTCTTTTTACATAAAACCTTTAAAAATCGTGCAAGTGGAACTCGAACTAAAAACTTATTGACCTACGAAACTTAATGTAATTGTCCAATATGGCATCTGAAGTGACGCACTGGCAGGCTATACACTTTTACAAGCTAAGGTAGTTCTAGGATTACCTAACTATATTGTCAAACGTATATGGGCTGATGGACCTGTGATTGATTCCTGCGGTTGTGATCATATATATGAGAAGAGTACTTTACGAGGACGGTCCTCGTAAGAGCCACCTGACAAAAAAAAAGTCCTCATAAAATACGTTTCTTGTAACATACATATAGAAAGAGAGATATATATGCATATATAAATATCTTACACTGAAAAAAATTCGTTATGTTCAAGTAAATATTTACTTCAATTACTGAAAAAAACGGAAACATTTTTTAATTTAAGTAAATATATATTTACTCGATCCTATTCAAATAAAGTACCTGCAAAACTTGAAAGTAATAGTTACATAAAATTTACATAAATTTTAATTGTTACGTAATTGTTATATAATTGTCAAAATTGTGCTTGCTGGATATTTATTTGAATATAGAATTTTTTTTCAGTGCAGTCAAGTATTAATTTAACTATATAAGTCAACATTTTTGTTGAATGCCGTCAACTTAACCTACAGTTAATCAAAACAATGAACTTGCCTGATATCCTTGTAGATATACAACAATATAATGTGAAGCATTATAATAATATTAGATCGGATAAATTATCGATTAATTATCGAATCGTCATAACTTTTATGAAATACATCATTAATCTGTTTTCCATTTATCATTGTTCCTATATAATGTTATTATTATTGAGTGCTCGAGCGTGGAAATATTTATCAAAAATCAACAGCTGTTTTATTGTTCACCTGAATCGACCATTTCATTTGTAATAATATTAACGATTAATGCCGTTCTTCGCCGGCGATTAATTTCAATTCTAAAATGCACGCAGGCACGAGTTTCTGAGAAATCTGCAAATCGTACAGAAATGAAATTCTGACATGGCGGAAAGCGAGCGACGCTCCATTTAAATAGCACAATTAGCGCTTTCCATGTATATATATATACACACACCCAATTGGAACAAAAATGTTAATATCTCAATGGGGAGAAGTTTTCGCATCATTGTATGGAAATGAAAAACGTAACATATGTACATGCGTTCTTATAGATCCCCTTTTAAAATTATATACTCGTTTTTTATCGCAATCTTTCGGTTTTTATAAAAAAATATATATATTTTTATAATAACGAATTTTAATTATTTCGTATTCATGCGCCATTTTGTTTCATTAACCATCATTTCCAGACTCATTTATACATTTGTAAAATAATTGTTATAAGAATTATACGCACGTATGCATATGTAAAGGGTGTCTTAGAATTATTTGGTCATGTGCCAGAGATGTATTTCGCAAGAAATTTCAAATCAAAAAGTCATTTATCAATAAAATGCAATTCGACCAGTAGAATTTTAATGACAACCATTTAAAATAAACTAATAATAATCGGAGCACTTGAAAATAGCCGATCTTTTTATTTGCTACAGATTGGTTGTTTATAATTACGAAACTGGAGTTAAAGCACATTTTGTTCCTTCTCATACCGTATAACAAAATTTGGGACATTTTATTACATTTAAGTGTCGCACATCTATAAATGTCTTGGAGTGAACGTTGACTCTACAAAGAGTGATAATTGAGCAACGCTTTTGAAGGAGTACATTTTCAATCTTTAAGAGTGACATTTCACTCTGTTTGCAGTGTAAATTCTTCGACTCACTCCAATGTATAGTGAAATTTCACTCCATGAAATTTAAAGAAACTATAGAGTATTTTATATCTAGTACAATATAATATTTTATTTTGAATTTTTTTTTTTTAATGTAAACGTTTTAAAATAATTTCCCTGGATCAATATATTACATTTATTGTAGTGGTTTAAAGTCCAGCACTGCGTTCATTGTAAAATAATTTTTTTCTTTTACGTTACAATACATATTTTAAAAGAGTAAATCATTTTCAAGTAATTTCAAAGATTAAATCAATTTTTAAAAATTAAATAGAAAAAAATAAACGAATTCATAAAAAAAATGAATAACAAAATAGTAACTATAAAAAAAATGCCAAGAAATTTGTAAATACATAAATAATGTTAATTTACGTGAGGTAAAGTAAAAAAGAATAAAAAATATAAAAATATTAATGTCAACAATCAGAACGTACGAAATTCTAATTTTTGCCAGAGCCACTCAGTTCAAGAATGAAAACTATTTTTATTATTATAAAGAATTATGTCAGAGAAAATGAACATTACTCTTGTGTTTTTTTTCTAGGTTTTTTTTCAAAACAAAAAAAATCAATTCTTTTATTAAGGGATAAAGTAAATTTCTAATATTATATAATAATACATTTTATATATATAGTATATGCATATATAATAGAGAAAAATATGTTTTTCTAGAATATTGAGACCAGTTTATAGGTCGTTTATGGGATCCATTATACTTTTAGTGTAGAATAAACTCTATTGTCATTTTCTAATAATAATAATAATAATAATAATAATAATAATAATAATAAATTATATAATAGAATAATTATAAACAGGATGTCCCATAAATGCGGAGATAGTATTGTCTGTGATACTTCACACAATTTAAATCAATAAAATCAGGCGAAGTAATTTTACGAGATCTAATAAAATGATGTCTGATTTGGTGTTCAATTAAAATCCGTCCACCGCAGCGATTATTTTTTTATCTAAAAGAAATGCAGATAGTGCAAATATATTTTTCCTTAAACATACTTATTCTCATGTGTTAGATGACGTTCTACTGATTTTGGATGATCATACAAATTTCCGCTATTTAAAGAAGTAAGAAAACTTGTAAAAAATATAGCATTTTTCGATATTCGAAAATCTACTTTTTTAATTGTATCTGATTTAATAAATGGAAAAATATGCAGGAAGAAAAATATTCGTCTAATAAAGTGACGCAATTTTTGTTGTATGACATTTTCTCGTATACGCGGGTAACGATTTTAAGCGTTTGGAAATTTTAAATTGTTTGGACCGGCAACATTTGATGTATCTTGTAAGGCACACTTATTATTTAAAACGAGTAAAACAAATATTCCTGATTTAAGAACTCGAAAATCATTGCTCATACGAGAAAATGTTATATGAAATAAAAATTGTACAGTTTTAATGGAAGAATACTTTTAATCGACGGTTCCAAATATCAGCCAAAATAAACAAGTTAAAAAAAAATTGTCAAAACAAAAACTGTCGACGACAATATAGGGGTAATCTATTGTTTCATTGCGATTTTCACCTTCAGGTCGATTTTCAAGGTCATCTGAATGTCAACGTTGCTTTATTTTTTTTTATATGGATCCCGAAAGAGCGGGAAATTTTACCTCAGAATCGATATTGTTCCTAATTTGTAAGATGTGACCTTCAGAAGGGCAAAAAAGGTCAAATCTTAAAAAATCATCCGGAAGCAGTTTTCTTTGAACTTTTCAGGATTTTTACGGGCGAATAAGACCTACGATCTTGAGCATCTTGATCTCGACGTTAAATTTCAGGGTTTTCTTAAGTTTGGTGTATTTTTTTAATACCCCCCTCCCCCCTCCCCTATTATTTAACCTTTATTTAACCTACTGAAGTTCACATTCTTACAAATTAAAAACTATCGCTTCGTGCGTAAAAGTTCCCGCTTTATCGATTGCCGGTCTTAAAGGCAGGGGTTCCCACTTAAAAACAAAAACAATGTTGACCTTCACATAACCTTGAAAATCGACCTGCATGTCAAAGTTATTATGACAAATCGATTACCCCTATTGTCCTCGACAGTTTTTGTCTTGACAATTTTTTTTTAATGGCTTATTTTGGCGGATATTTGAATCGGTCGATTAAAATAACTCACCCAGTATATATATCGAAAATATACATTTGCCCGAAAATATTTAAAAAAAAAACTTGTTTCTCTTAATTTTGACATCTTCAATTCAATTTAATTGCGGAAAATTTATTATGGTCATGATTTTGTAAATCAGCACATCGAAACAAATGTGAGAATTGAGAAATGTATGGGAAGAAAAAACTTTTTAGATGAAAAAATGATCGTTTATCGACAAGTAACTTGGACGATAGTATATGAACTTCTAATGCATTTTATTGGACACCTTGTGCGTAAGGTGTTCGACAACTGAAAAAAAAGTCCATTGCGCAAAAACTTGATCTTGATTAATGCTACAGTTTAATTATATGGCGCATTATGTTTAATTTGGCAAAAACTCGTGTACAAGGGCTATATATGAATGGCATCCTTTTATCAAAACAACAAAACAACAATAAACAATTAAATGAAAAAGGACTGTAAGTTCAAATTTATTGAATTAAGAATAAATCTGAATCATTACGAATCCTTCTTAATTCAATTTTTAAACTTCGATCATTTGAACGGAAAGACCAACTAAAAGTAATTCGTCTTAATTAATCCAGTAAGTGCGGATCAAATTTTGGTATTGTAATTTTTTGCTCGAAAAATCATTCCATGCATTGTGTATAAAATATTCTATATATATAATATTGAATATTATACATTTTACATAAAATAATAAGGAATTTCCTAAAGTATTCTGTATTCAATGTTACTCATTTACTCGTACAATTCTTTTTACAAATTTCGAAATAAAAAAGACAAAAATAAAAAAAGGTCATAGTTTTTCATTAAAAAAAAAAAAAAAAAACTCCATTTTCTCAATATCGAATTATTAAATTGCAGCGGAGCGCTCCTCTGTCGGCGCTCTTGTTTACGTGAAAGTCCAACGTATCTATCAGCGCCACCTATGGGCCAAATATTTATATAGTATTTTGTTCAAGTATTTTCTTTTCTATTTTTTTTTTTTCATCGTTTATGATGTTGTTTCCTATATACACATGTAATAAAATCGATGTAGAACGCCGCCTATGGCAGGTTGTACCCTGGGTTTCACGCTTCGTTTCCCTCGGATCACCTTGTACCTGGTATATACGGCGTGCTCGGTGCACTCCACCAGTGGCAACGCACTGTAGCTTCGTAGTAACCGAGGGACGCTATACGATATATATATATATATATATATATCCGACCCCGACTATACAGCAGAGGATTCAGGTTCGACACTCTGCGCAGACCACGATGACGCTAGC
>JAPYZR010010529.1:0-17063 GCA_030522945.1 Trichopria nigra
AGTAGTGTCTCTGTTTAATTGCGTATTCATATACCAGCAATTGAGTCGGCGCTCGTCGCACTCGTAGGCTGGTTACGCTTTCTTAAATCCGCTGGTTCGCGGAATCGAAAAATAAGCTACTTTCAATTTGAATATACGATACTCGCCATCGAGCCACAGAAGTGTCCCTTCGAAGTTGAGAAGTTTTTTTCATCTGTTTGAGATCCAGTGCGACGTTCAAGGAACCCACGTGTTAAAAAATTTTGTGAAGGAAGATATTCCGGAGAGAATTTGACATTGTTACCACCACCACGTAAGTGTGCACACGTTACGCGAGCGTCCCCTTAGTTTTTCCCTTTTAATAAATATAATTTTTTTCTTATTTTTGCATTTTTCCTTTTTTTCCCCTCCTTTCCCCTTTTTTTTTTAGTTACGGCACGGGTAGGCGTTTTGTCCCTACCCGGTCACAATAAATAAAAATAATATTCAACATTTTTCCTTCCACAAAAATAATTTGAGTAACATATTACGAATACACAAAACACTGGGCAAAAAAGTGAAAAATATCGCTCGACGTATCATAGAAGCTGATATTGCTTACAAATCCTTTTCTGTTTGGGAACAAAGTGAAACGAGCTATATAATCACTTCTTATGCTTCGAGGACACGGGTGAAAAATGGAAATTCAGATAAAATGGAGAAGCAGCGTTGTGAAAAAGTGGGATATTAAATTTTGAGGAGACTTTGCGGCGAAAAGTCGGCCTGTGCAGAACTGAAAGAAGACTGAGATAAAGGGACGAAAGGGAGAACGGAGGTCACATGGGAACACTTACCAAACTTGTTCGGAATCACGTCCGGATCGGTCTCCACGGTCTGCTGTGGATTTTGAAGCGGATATTGCTGAGGAGGTAGCTCGCTGAGTTCCGCCGGTTTCTCGTGACGAGGTTTCGAGCCACGTTCTCTTCGGGCCCTCACGACCACTACCATCACGATGAGGGCGAGAGTGATCAGGGCCCCAACGACCACTCCTATTACCGGCGACAATACCATACCGGCGTCTTGCCCTGAAAATATATGTAAACATAACGTTCAGTTAATGAGAGCTATTTTAATATAGTGGCACATACGAATTCAAAGTTAATATAATATTATAGTGATTAAAAGAATTGAATGAAATTGAATCAATGAAAATTGAGTCGATTCTTAGAACGCTTTTGAAGGGTGGTACGAGTATAAAGCTGTGTACAGTCACCCGAAGGATGCATAGGTCACAGGAGGAGAATACTGGAAAACTGACCATTATACATCTGGTTGAAAGTTAGCCTCCAAAGTTAAGCAGACAGAATGTATGTAATTGATACAAGTGTAAAAAATAAAAACAAAAACCGGAAAAGAAGGGGAAAAGCGAATAAAGTAAGTTACGAAATGCCAGTTCTGGTTGTAATGATATTTCAATTACGCTGTACTTTAAATATTAATGCGTAGCGCACTGTATGCACGTTTAAATATATGCTTGACTATATATAACTTGTTATTTTGGGAAAAAGCCAAAAGATCGAAAACAGGTGTTCTCTTTATGCGGCGTTATTTCTAGCGTGATACGCTTGTAACCTTAATATGCACTTTGTTTTTCGCGTGATGATGCATAATTAAAAGGATTGCATGCTAATGTATGGCTTGACATTCAAGAAAAAAACCGCAAATGGCTTACGAATATATGGCTACGGGAGTTCGTATTTCTTCGATTCACTTTCTCATCTATATGTAAAAATGTACGTTTTTATATTTCTTTCTAAATTTTTATATGGTACGTATTAGCAATTAAATTCAAATTCGATACTTTAGACAGGACTTTAGAGTATAATTCTAATATTGCAACATGTACATGTATTTCTTTTATCCAGAAAATCTTTCATTATAAGAATTAGTTGATGGTTTAAGCCCTAGTAGAAAATGAGTCCAGTTTTTGGCTAGTTTCTGTCCAGTTTGCTTTTTTCCCATGTTAAAGGTATAGTATATAACTGGGCAGTGTAATAGAAAACTGGACAGATTTCTACCATGGAGGAAACGAAATTTAATGGTTTATTATTATGTCTTACTTTCGTAACGCAAGTGAGTAGGTTTATTTTTTGTCTCAAAAGAATTGTTTTAATACTTAAAAAACACATTCTTAAAATTCAGATCCAAAGATTTGAAGATGAATAAATGATAAATGAAAATATTGGGTATCCCTGAGAATTAATAAGGCAAGAAAAATTTTGATCAAACGATCTAACATCGATCAAACGTACCAGAGTCATTAATTTGTGGCCCGCGTTTTGAGGTCGGCATTTACTTAACATATGGCTAACCAGCACCGAAGAAGGATGTATAATTTCGGGGTATACAATTACTGCTCAACACGATTTCGCAATGAGCGGTTAACCGGGTAGTACGGCTCTAACAAAACCGAAATCAGTAACGAGAAACGGAGTCTTGAATCTTGAGTAATATTTAAGTATTTTCTTTTAAATTTAAAATAAATGGTGAATATGGAAGTAGAATTATTAAAATTAAGAACTTTAGTTATACCAGATCATCTTATAAAGAGTAAAAATTGCATCAGTACAAAAGGAAAGTAAAATATCAAGATGTCAGAACCTGATCATGACTAATTCGACAGTCTTAAAATCTATTTGCTTTGCGATACGCTATAATTAATAGGGTAAACATTAAACATGAAGAAATAAACGAAAATGCGAAGTACGAAAAAATAATGAACCTGGAAATTGGCACGTTTAGGACGCATCAACAGGTACACACAAAAAGTAAATTGGTCGCAAAATCTGAAAAAGTCCCTTGACACGATTCCCTGGAGCAATGAGCCGGTAGACCATAACACACCTCGAACCCAGCATGTCAACCGAAATGGCAAAAGAACAATACATTGCGAAGAATACTACGTCAGGGAATGGGGAATGAGATAAAGAGGTTTATATAGATTAGGGACAGAAGGCATTTCTCTTCCCTACAAGTACTGAAAGTAACAGATACATAACATTTACATAATTGTTACTTGTTACGTAAGTGCGAATAGTTGTTACATAATTGTTACACAATTGTCCGAATTGTGCTTGCTGGTCTACTTATTCAACAGGTAGAAGCTGGGATGTCTTTAAATAATATACAAATATCTTTAAAATTGCTGAATATGATCGATATACGAGATATTTCTTAACGGTTTTTAGGTTTAGTATAGTTTTATTGACAACGGCATCACACGTGCTCGAAACCGATATTAAATCGATTATTGAAGTAATTGTCGTAATTTTGATCATAAATGTAATGATTTGATATTTTATTTTCAAATTATCAATATAATATCATTCAAACCTGTTTTGGAATATAGAATGCATTCATTTAATAAATACATGTTTTAAATAATATAAAATTAATTTGTGAAGCTTTTCAAATCTTTTAAAAATTCGACTTTCATATATTACTGCTTTTCTTGCACTTGACCTGACCTGTATGTACAAATGGCTACCTCACGATTAACATGGCAGCGTGAAAGGCAGGTATGATAAGCACCATTCTCTCCGTCCATTATTCCTCTAACGATTACCGTAGTCAACCGTAGTTTATTGCCGACTGCATTGAAGCACGCATGGATTACAAACGTGCACTTCTTCACCATCACTATTAAATCAACCTGTTCTGATCGAAAGTTAAAGTAAATATATTACTTGATGTTTGGATAAGGAATTTGTTTATAAGAATTAAAATCTTGTTATTGTAGACTAACAAGATGGGAAAACGTTGCATTGATGTCATGTCTGAAGACAAGACATTTATAAGACTTTGACGACTATTTGTTTTCACTTATCTGATGCGATGTTTTCTGGTACCTAAGATTCATCATGTGACCTGTGCAACACTTTAGTTAAGTTTCTGTACTTTCCTATCGTCCACGACAAATGTAAGTTTCGGCACGAAAAAACCTTACTCTTCGAGTTCTCGCTTCTATCCAGACAAGTTTTGAACTTTGGACTTTGCCCGAGTGTGACAGATACAATAAAAAAGTTCGGATTTACAGAATTTATGACCTTTTTCACAGGGTAATTTAGAGACTTCCACTTTTACCGTTGACCGTATCAATAAGTGTATATTTAAATACAGCATAGAAACATGTTTTATAAATTTTATCGGGGGGTTGACAAATTTCGTTTACCGCGAAACTGCTTGCTATTTGTGAATAATTCTGACCGAACTACAGATATACCGCAGCGACTAAAAATTTATTTTATAGCTTGTATTATATTACTTTATTTTTAACAGACAGGTTGTACAGGTTCTATAATGCCGTAATTACGAAATTAGTATAGTGTCGTTAAATTATTTTCAATTATGCAAAAACACGCTTGTTTACAAGCGCCGCGCTAGTTACGCTTTATATTCAAATGAACATGTTTAGTAGTTGTATTACAATATTCGTAATAAACGGGTTAGATTCGTTATTTCATAATGTTTTATTCACGATGAGTTGAATCTGTATGAAAATAAAACTAAAGGAATGATTATATTAATTTCGTTTGTATACTTTTTTCAATTGAAAAAGTATATACAAATTTTTTCAAAAAAAAAAACCTTTATTAGACAAAAACAAAAAATCAGTTCTGAACCAGAATCAAATAAATGATGGAATCCGCGATATGAGAAAATACATAATGTTTTGTCGGAAATTTCATTTAAGTGAATTTTAGTTTGAAAATTCATTAAATCAAGTGAAGTTTAGGCTTTCAAATGTACAATTCATTAAAATTTATATTTACACAATTCGTGTAATTATCATTTTTTGCTAATGTCAACAATGTCGTTTTTTGTCCTTTATTTTCTGTATTATTTACCATCAAATTATTATTTGTATTTATTTATTATTATTTATTATTTGTATTGTATTTATTCAGTACACATATACGTACATCTATATATATATATATATATTATATCTTTTTTTTTCGTTTATTTATTTACTTATTAACATATATTTATTTTTGAATTTTTCGCTAATATATTGAGACGTTTAATATTTTTGACAGCACGAAAGAGCGAAACGCAAAAATTGGATTGAGAGAAAAAAGTAAAATAGAATTGAAATTTTCTTCTTCTAAGCGAAATTACCCGGCATTTAGCTATTTTTTTTTTGTTTTTTTTTTTTGTTTTTTTTTTGACTGTAGAATACAAGTAGAATACACGGGACATTTATACTTGCAATGGAGCCAACGAACTGAAGTAGCGCAATAGCATGAAACCGTGGGATCAGCCTTCTGTTTTTGTCGGATAATTAACGAAACTGCTTTCTTGCACCCGTAGCGCTGTTCTACACGCTATAGCAATGCGCATCTAAGTGCTAACGAGAGTCGAATATTGCTCATAAAACAATTAAATCGTTTATAGAAATTTCCAATTTTACTAATTAGCGTATCATATCCAAAGGATGCCAACATGCTGCATGACAACTATAGTTTCCTGATCCTTGATTACATTTTACGAGAACTGAAAAAACAACATGTGTATATATGTGTGTCTCGGAATGATATAAACTACTTAAACTGCCTGGTGTATTTTCGAACTCATTTTCCCCACTTTTAACTAATGACCTTTCATTTATATATGCGTTGCACTTTCCTGAAGATGCCTTCGAAGTTATCGTTATTTTTAGATCACGTGCGATTTAATGAGATATAAATAAAAAAACTTTTTCAGTTGCAGAAAAAATACAAAAAATGTTATGTTCATGCTCTGATACTTTTTCAGAGTTGTTAGGTTGATTATATACGATAATGAAAGGCACGTTTATAAATAACCGTTCCATATATTATTACACCTATAACTATGTTGAAAATGATGTACAGAATTTTTACATGATAAAAATTTACTTTCAATGAAGGGAATTCGTATTTATATAGAGTGAATTAATTACACTGTTACATCCTTTCTCGTTTTGAAATCAAATTGTTCAGAAACACCTTCGTGAGCATTTTCGAATAATTCAAGTTTCTTTGCGTATATTTTGAGAATTTATTGATACCTCGCATGAGATGTAGTACTTTTATTTTTCTAAGTAAATTTGGAGGTAGATGTGATAACCAAAATGTAACGTTCTATTCCATATTGATTGTTTCATTCGTTGGCTAACGACCCTTACGTTGTCATAAATGTCAATTGATTTTTAGCAGCGCTCTAAATTATACTAAAACTTAGGTTAATTTGTTAGAATAATATAAAATATTTCATATTTGAGATTAAAAATTGATTCTTTTGAAGGGGAATTTTACTCTTCAAGGACTGCAATATTATTTTTTGAAGAATTGAATGTTTTAGTATACGGATACTTCGAAATAATCCGATATTTAGGCAGTTTGTATACATAAGTCAATGTATTGTTTCAAAATGCGAACTTTTCATAAGAAGTTCGAAGAAAGCTTCGAAGTGGCTGTTAAAAAAATATTTAACACATAATCGTTAGATTTGATCGTAGTAGAAAATGTCACCAGTTTCTGCCTAATTTTTCTATGTGTTAAAAGTAATGCAGTCCAGAAAGAATGGCCATAATCCATAAACTGGGCTTATTTTCGGCTATAATAATAAATATAAGGCCGACTGAATATTTACAAAAATTGAAATTGGAATCATTAGAGAAAAACTTCCAAAGGTAACGAATAAATTACATTTATAAGAAATCGTCATTACAAAATAAATGAGACATAAATAAGTTAAAATTTTTAAACTAAATGAATATTATTGATATGTTATCAGGAGTTTAAAATAATTTAATTTATAAGCACCATACTGTCTATATATGTATATATAATTAGAAATATTCTGTAAAGACTTAGTGTTTACATTACAAACAGTTTCAGATATTCTGAATTTTGCTGAAATGAACGTTTTAATTTAGAAAAAAAACACGGAAAAATAATTCTTAAAAATATATTTTAAAAATTGTAAAAATTGTTGATTTGTAGGAAAAAAGCAACAAATGTATCCAGTATTGATAAAGAAACCAGTAAAACGAACGAAATTGATTAGCTTATGAAAAAAGGAAAATAGGATATGTACCCATACTGAATGTTCGTGAAGTAACTACACATACAATACACACTACATTAGATGAAAGAACAGTTGTGATTGGCTAACCACCGATACCCCCAGGTAGAAATGTGATTCCTGATATTGCTCTCATTCAATAAAGGGCGTGGTTGAAGAAATCTAGTTGAAAAATCGATCAAGATTCTGTCAAGATTCTGTATATAGGTTTTTTACGTTTTATCGAAACTGAGTGGAAAAAGTAATTATGCAATGTTTGACTTTTTAGAAAGATTACAGTCATTTAATGAAATCTTGTCTTATTGGAATTAATGTAAGGAATATTTATATCATCTTTTCACATTTTTCTTTTCTTGTATATAGTAACAGTTTGTCTGCAAATTATCTTTTGACGTCAGACCATTAGGATTCTAATATCCACTACTACACTCCCATTTTAATTAGACAATCCATGTCAAGAATTTTATGGGAGTTTGGCAAGATTTGACTTCAATTCAACATTGTTAAAAGGTGGCTATATGTCGAACAATGGTATGACCACGATTATGTATTTCGTGCATCACCAGGTACGTCGATGAAAATTCAAGCATTTATCGTTGAGCAAACAAAAATATGAATACGCCAGTGGATTTAAAATAGACGTTATTGATTAACTTATATAAGAATAATCAATTTTTGTACAAAGTCTTATTGCGAAATTTTCGCTTTTACATTTAATATTTTATGAATGTCGAATTATTTATTTGCTTATACGAATATGCTGCTTTTTGAGTGATAGGTTGTAAAAGTAATGTGTTAACGATTAATAGTTAAACATGCACATGATATATATATTTAAAGTACTCTTTTTATGGTCCAAAGTGATGTATTTTTCATATTTTCTGTTGTAAAATAGATTTGTAATAATATAGGTGACGAGCTTCGGTCTCATTTATATAAATTCAAAATGGCGAACAAATTACATTACTGATTTGTATATCGTCTTAAATAAATCCGATAATGATGCTTTTGCACAAACCTGAGATTTTGCGTATACATTCGTGTGAGCTTAATAACATATTTTTTGAATCAGATGTGAATGTACTTGTTTGACTTTTTGGAATATCGATTTTCAAAGTTTACGATTATATAATTCAATATAATATATTTCAAAATCCATATATCGAAAACGAGAGATGAGATAACTATTTATGATTTGATTTTGATTTTACTTTTTTTTTATGAAAAACAATCTTATAAAAGTCTGCAAATAAAATTAATTTATCAAGAACCGACAACGTGCGATAATTTAAATATTTAATTGAAGATTTTTCAACGTTATTCATAAGGAGTTTCTGTTAATCGTTTATGCTCTGAGTCAAAATTGTTCCATATACCGTTTCCTTGTGGGCGTTCTATAGATAAAACTATTTCAGATTAAAATAACAATAAATCACGTATCATATAGAACGCGATAAAAATATATGTTTATATGCAGTCATTCGTGTACTGAAATGTATGAGCCCGTGAATATTGCACGAACAGTAAATATTTTGTTCAATATTTTTTTAATGCAGCGTACAGATATATATTGATGTATTATTCGTTACTTGGATACGTAGTATAATTTAAATATATTAGAAAATTTCTACTCGGGATACTTTGAAAATACGGAATATCAATTATTTCAAAAATTTGCCTTAATAAAATTAAAATAGAAGGAAAGCATTCTTTTATTATTGAAAAACGGCGTAAGAGCACATTTTATGCCGCAAAGGGGTTAAATACTATATAACGGGAAATGGCCTTAATTTTGAATAAAATCGATTTTATGGCTGCCATTTTAACGGCCGAAGCGCTCAAATCAGAATAAAAAGATTGCACTAACATTTACGAGGATAATTGATGTAAAGAAGTATAATTGCGGATCACACTTGACGCAGCTCAACGAATCTTGCGAGGATCAGCCGAGTCGCGTAAATTGTAATTAATGAATGAATTTCTTTTATATTCGGCCGGCGGAGAAACATTAACCATAAAGCCCCTCGAGTTGCACCATTAAAACCCGGAACTCAACTTATATATATTTATATATATGTATATATACAAGTATTCGGGTAAATGTCTAGGTACACGGTTTATATGCAAGGGAGGCTTTCAGCTATACATATGCATAAGTCGACGAGCACAGAAATCTGCACTGGTGTGCGAATTTCGTATTTACAGGTGCATCTAAGTATATGCGAGTATAACGGAAGGTGGGCGATGCGCAGAGGAAAGTACACGGTGTATTTCGTAGGAACGAGTAATGCCCGTAAAACCCGGGTTTAATCAGCCGCCATCCCGACCAGTGGCGTTGCCATCACGCCCGCATTCGAGCCCATAATGTAACGTAAGGGTTGTCCCGGAGTGCATGGAGTATTGTATTATGAGGTACTGGCTGCAACAATGCTCGACTTCGCCGTTGGGCTTCGGTCATACCACAACTAGCCACTACCGAACAGACGAGAGAGAACCTCTAGAGGAACTATTCGAGGCAGTATTTCTCGACTCGCAGATGCGATTATCCAAGTGGTCGTATCGCCCCAAAGGCAATTTTATCAAGACTAAAATTGTTGTATTTCGGGGATCGAAACTCAATCTCAATTTTGGCTCGTCTCGTAATCCTTTTCTGATATATTGCAGAAAATTTATTTAGGACGCGAGAAAATGAAATTTTTACACCCCCTGTAAAATGCGTTTTGAAGCAGTACCTTTCTCCGCGGTTTAAGGTGGAAGGTAATATTTATATGAGCGTCATCATTTAACTTCTTTGGAGTAGTAAACCGCTGATCTCGAAATTATATGGTTTTTATATTTTATTCTTTGAATCGTTTTATTTTTAATGAATATGCAGCAGTTCTAATGAAAATCAGATCTGAAATTGTACTTTTTTTTTTTAATTTTGTGTATACGACAATATTTAATATGTGACAATATTAACTATATGATCAGACTTTCTGCAACATTGCGATATAATAAAAACTGATTAAATCCGTATCCTAAATTGGATTTATACACATGCATTTGATACTACTAAATAATAAGGTAGGAGTAAGAATGGTTACTCTCGTATAAACAAAATTACACGCCACAGTTCACTATAAAAAGTGACGATTATATTAATATTCTTAGAAATGCGTGTTGTATTTTCTCACAGAGACAATAATATTATTGAACCATTTAGTCTCAATATTGTAGTGGAAATAAAATTTCGATTGTCTACATTGTGTTTTGATCTAAGCCATTCTAAGCCATTATATCACATCATTACAACTATTAACAACAATCCAACGAAAGCCTTTAGCACAATTGGCAAGAAACAAAAAAAAATCTGATTTATCAGTTCAATTTTAGAAGGTATATTTACCGCGGAATTCATTCAATAACTTAAAATGTCAGGTCAAGTGGCGTAATTTAATTGGCTCGAGAAATACGTCGCAGAATATCTAAATCAACAAGGCGAATATAATAACAATACTTTTACATAATATGTTTTTCTCATTAAAAAATATCAAGCCCCTTTACAGGTTAAGTGGCCTACATTCGATTTTGTGAATGATGTACAGGAGACCGAGTTTTAAAATACTTTCGCTTGTCTAGATCCGCAGTGTAACTTTAATCAAGTTGAGTAGAACTGAGTGAACGTCCTGCAGTTCGTAAAAGTAAATAATTCCGAACATTGATCTCAAACTGTCTCTCCTAATTACTTTGTATTGCTTCATCTCATTTCTACGTTCGAGGATAGACAATTTCAAAAAGAATTCGTCGATTTAATGATGATAATAAATAATGCCATATTATTAAAATAAAAAGAATAATATTAATTTTTTCCACGGGCATTCAAGGGCCTCTCAATGTTTCCAGTATTCTTGAGTTATATATCAATATATATAGAAGACAAGAAACATATTGAGTGAAAAAAATAATTATTATTTAAAATATTGTATTAAGACTATAGATGCTTTTTAGTTAATCCAACTTACTATTATATTGGCAAGCTTAATGTTTTTATGATTGTTCAATATTTCTTAAAATGAGTGATATTCTTTATTTTTAAAAGAAGACAAAGTGATAAAAATACGTAATTTATGAGTATTTAAATTTACATTTAATTCTTGTTTTATACAAGTAAGTATGTTTCAAGGAAGAAGTAGTATATTTCTTCGACCAAGCACTCTGTGTCTTTGATCGCTGAGAATCTCCATTTCAAGATTGCTACGTGCAGGGGTTAGATTTCGCAATGTCGATCTCGGTAAGCGAAATTTTTATTGTTCTTGGGTAAGTGCGTTCACAGCTCAGCGGCAGTGTGCACGTTCTGGTCATCGGAAATATAGTAGTGCTGAATAGGTCCTACGAAAATCCAATCAAAAAATTCTATTTCACGTTGTTGTACTCTAATGTAATATACATTTAATTTCTCAACAATTACTATCAAGCTTCTATAAAAATTATTATCTTAAAGTTGAGAAGATAAGTTTAGCATTATATGGATTTTCAACATTAATGTTTTAGTAAAAACTATTTTAGAAACGATCAATAGGTATTTATTATTTACTGTCTAATTATTTGTTACTATAATCATTTCAAAATAATTTTATATAAATAGCACTATGCCATCTGATTCACGAAAATTAGGTCACCAGTAGTATATGTGAAGTAGTATAGTATGCATTAAGAGAACGAAGGTAGAGAGATTTTGTATTTTTTAGCGCAACGTTCGCACTCGATCGGTGAAAGACGTCTACCTTTAAATTGATTAGCTGTTTTCGTATGAAACCTGATATTGTAAATAAATGCCATGTATTTTATACGTATTTATCAGTATTTTACCTGCAATTCTCTATTTACAAATTGTACATCATCTGTTCTACAGCACCTTATCTTATCTTTACAATCACAATTAAACATTATCAAGAATGAAATTAAACAAAAAACTTTATCATTGTATTTTAGTCTTTAAAATAATATTATTGAGCTGGCTTATTATTTAATCGCGAAACGTTAATAATGACACATTCCTTGTGGCTTATTTAAACAATTAAATTAATTTATACTCGAAAAATGGCGTGCTTCATTAGATGAAACCAAAATGCAGAAGTCATCAAAATTTTCAGATGTTTCCTACGCCTTGACCAGACATCAAGAGTCGCTTTACCCACCTATAATATTAAATATCATGGTTATAGAAATGGTGATCGTGACTAAGTTCATAAAGTTTGAACAATAGTCAACATTGCCGTTGGGCATGCTGCAGTGTCAAATAAGACGAACATCGACGATAAGATAGGACTGCTGATGAGACGCGGAAGACAGTAGCGAGAAGAGCTCTGATTTAGATTCAGGCGTCGTGCTTCGGGTCCTCCGTGATTGTAAGCCAAGATAAATATCTTAGTTAATTCGGTGGAGTTTCCGGAACTAACGCTTCCTACAATGTGGCCACTAAACTTGAAACTATGGATTTCACAAAACTTGAAGATAGCGCTTCCCGACTTGGGCAATCTCCAAAACACGCATGGAAAGTGCCGCATGTTCTTTCCAAGTCTACGAACTTGAGTTTGGCGTTCTCATATCAGGAGTGATATCGATTCGAACGATGAATGTGCATGCAACTAAAGAGGCTGCTTATCATAACTAAATAGTTATGATAAGTTTAATGAAGATCCATGTAAAATCCAATAGCAATGCAGTGGGGGGTGAACATTTCGCACTGGACAGGAGAGTTTTGTAGCAATTAATTGCAACCTTCTAGAGTTCGTAACTGAGGATCAGGTCTGGGGAGCTGAATGATTTTCAGGGCCGCTCGAGTTGTCGAAATCCCGGTTTAGGGAGGTCAAAATCTGCGCCAATCTCTCTTGAATTAATTTCGACCCTACTCAAATAGCTGAATCGCCATAATACGTTCACATTTATGCTTTCACTGTCTAATTCTATATCATCTTAAGCATCGGAATAGTCTCTAACGACTTGGGTGATGTAGTAGATCAATCGTTAAACTTTTCGTAAAGGTCCTTATAATAATAATATTAAGATTATGGATTTTCTGGATGGGTTTAATAAGAAAATTATATAATCATAGGATAGAAATCATTCTGTTTAAGGCTTCGATTAATTGTTGCGTTACGGGGTACCATAGAAAAAGATTGATCCCGAAGTTGGAGAATCTTTAATCGTGATAATAATTAATTTTTTAATTATGATGCTTAATTAATTAAGTAATTTTTCAATAACTATACTTAATTAACATTCCATATAAAAGGCCCATTATTAGTAATGGTTTATTACGCTTTATTTACCAACATTTGATTATGTAAAGTATTTAAGTTTTCTTTAAATGTTTCGAAGCAGCAACAATTAAAATCAGGAAATTACTGCTTGTGATAAACATTATCTAATTCCAAATAGTAATAAATAAATAGACCCATAAAGAATCAACTTATTGGCTATAAGGGAATTAAACAATACTTCTAAATTTTAGAACTCAATATTTAGAAGTATCAACCAAAATAACGAATGCGAGGTTGAAATAAAACTATTGTCACTGGATTAATGATTTCACAATATTTAATTAGTTGACACCTGGAAAAATCTATACACAGTGACCCATTTTAATCTATATCAACCTGAATATCTTCCAAACTACGCGGTGTCTACAAATGATTCCGATAAAAGTTGACCAAGACAGAGAGGACCATTTAACTGTACCATTAGTATATCAGCAGTCAAAAGCATGGACAGAAAATACACACTTTTTTATAATTTAATTGAAGAATACATTCTTTGGATAACTATACTCTACATAAAACTGTCTATAGTTCTAGTGTCTAGTGATAGAATTTACACATTAAACGCTACAAATAATGGCTCCAATATGGGCAAAATGTAGTCATCCGTCAGTTTTTCTGACGCTGAGCGTTTAGAGTCAATTAAACGTCGCCGATTAAACGTACGTTAAATTGGCAGCTCTGCAAAAAAGGAGAAAAGTGAGCATCCTCATACTTTGTCGTGCTTTCGAAGAGATCGCGTACAGGAATTCAATTAACGAAATAGCCCCGCCTGTCTAAGCGGCCTTTGTTCATCGTCGGTCGGAGCTCATTTCAACGACTTTTTTTTCAGAAGAGTGGAAGCGGCGACATTTCGCTCTTTCGTTTGCAGCACGTTCCTCTAACTCTAACTAATCGCGCAATAGGACAGGTTGGCCCACCCGACCAAATAAACATCTGTCTCGATAGTATCCGGACAAGAGTAGCTCGAATATAGGGTGGTTTGGTAGCCTCTTAATTGCAACGGACTGTAACATTTTCAAGAGTTCGTCATTGATTGGTCGTACCGGTCACCGCTTTTGCGCCCGGACCGTGGGCGCTCTTGCACTTTACTGTCGATCTGTCAGACTCGTACAGAAGAGCAATTACCACCGCAATCTCGCCAGTTGCGCAAACTAGGAAGATAGACGGAGAGACTGAGCGAAGAAATCATCCTCGGTAACATTTGGAACAACATGCAATTCAAGAGATCTATATGGACGCTTTCTGACGATTGACAAAATTAATAATATTTCATAAAGTACTATCAATTGTACATTTAACTTTTAATTGCTTATTAAAATTAATTCTCTGTGAGCTCATAATCATTATTTCTCGCATAAAATGAAACCAGTATTCCTGCGGATTTTTTTAAATCTACAAGGAAGCAAGACTTTTATTCGGAGTGACCAGAATGCGGCTAAATTGGAACTGACTATAGCACGAGGATAAATTACATACAAGTGTTCAAAAACCGGTATTGCACGTGGCGCAGGTGAGCTTTCAAGTTCTAGTCTCAAGTACTAGTGAATGAGGTACGGTTAATAATCAAATAATATTATTTCTACAAAATATTAACCCTTTTCGAAGACTTTTGTACGAGATTAAACAAAATTATACTTTTAGTACACGATTAATTGTTAGTTTATTAAGTTAACTCCGAACTTATATGTAAACGATTTGTTATATTTTAGCATTGAATTAAAACATTAAAGAATATTCTAGCTAAAAAGAGTTGCAGAAACGAAATTGAAGGTCATTGATCGGGTTAACAAGAATTCATTTTTCTAATGTTTTATATAATTTCTTATTATTTTATTATAATTTTACCTCAATCCTAAAATAAGATACGAGTAATAACTAATTTCTAATATATTCTTAACCGGCTAACATCTTCCTGAGTTTATATTTAAGGCAATGAAAATTAAAGTCAAAGGACGAAAAGAGCAATTTGGCTAGTAGTCGGAAACGAGATTAAAGCAGAAATGATGTCCAAGTACTCATGGCGTAACATGTTTAATATCCTGCAGAAGTAAATAACGTATAATTTTCACATGTATTATATCAAGTTTATAATGATATTTATAATTAGAATTTTAGCAGAGATGTCGATACAGTAGTTGACGCGAAAATAAATGACATTGAACTTCCCGAATATTAGACATTTTAAATGTACATATACTTATTTGATTGTTACAGATACGTAATATGGCATTTAATGAATAATTCAACTGTTCTCTTCTCTCAGATGTAAGTATGATTAGATTTAATATAAGATTTAATTTTTTTTTGTAATGGAATTTGTAATTGATGCTGTGGGCGTATTAATAAATGAAATATAGAGGATGCTGTGTTTAGCATAAATATGTACACGTAATAGTAAATTGAAGCTTAAAGTAGCTTATAACTAAGCACCAAACAGGAGACTCAGGATTTAGAAGACGCAATTAATTCGACAAGTTTCCAATTTGGCACGTTTTAATTAATTTTTGTGTTTTTTTGGTACGACTTCATTCTGATTTACAATGTTTGCAAACATAAATGCAGATCTATTCCTTACATAAAAATATTCTTAAAATGCAATACTTACTATATCACTTTTAAAAATGTCATTGAATTTCATGCAATTTTGGTGCAAACTATATAATATTAAATTGAATGAAAATGTATATAAATATTAATAGATTCGTTCACGAAATGTCAGTGCAGGAATTGAAAATTAATTAATCTGCACGTATACGATGTTATCAGTATTTGCATAAAGCGTAATATAAATTTCAAGAAACATAATATACACAGAAAAAGCAACAGAAAATAGTCAAATTTAGTATTGGGATATTTGTTTCAAGTTCGTTTGTCTCAAGTTTATTTGTTTCATATGCGACTTTTTAAAGACGTGGAAAAATTGAAAATATCATTTCTGAAATCGACGCCCACCTCGTGCGGACTGTTACTACTGATGATATTAGCGTTTGTATTTTATGTTGTTTTTATTGATTAGAAATCCTCTTAATACAAAAATATAATATACGCTATTCATTTAACATAATTCTCGCGATTATGGGTTTGACCATGAGGGCGTGTTAACGATAATTTTATAAAGACAAAAAGAAAATTATATCTAGGCAAGTAACAAATTCACGTATCGTTATGCAAATTCAATACTATTTTATGTTTAACAAAAAAGAAACATGGGCGCACACTAACCGTGCTATCTCCAATAACTAACCACGCTTAGATACGGACTTTACGGAATATAGCGATGTCTATTATTTTAATTTATATATACAAAATGAAGTACATCACAAAAACCTAGACCATTTTAAATAGAGATGTTGATCATAAACTAATCGATAGAAACATTACGAATATATTTAACTTATACAATTTTTGCAGGTGTGAAATAGTACATTTCGTTACAAATGCGGGAAATGCGATTTCCCGCACCGAGTTGTGATTGGACCGACACGAGTGACCGGCGAAGCCGGGCGTTAAGAAGATTTGCTTCGCAACCAAAAGAATTCAATAATATCTGTACAAAATAAAGTAAAAAATGATGAGGAATAATTTGAATAATTTTAATACAATTTAGCAAATAAAAGCGAATGAACAATCTTTATAAATTTCCAAAAATGTTCGCTGAATTTTTCATAATTATTACTAGAATTTTGTTGA
>JAPYZR010010537.1:0-11043 GCA_030522945.1 Trichopria nigra
ATATATGGTCATATATCGTTATATCTCAATTATATATGATCATATCTGGAACATATATGAGCCAGATATAACCATATATGATCCAGATATAACCATATAGGATTGAGATATAACTATATCTGAATTCATTTTTTCCCGGGTAGGTTCCGTCAAAATTCCATTGTGCACATCAACGCGATTAATATTTCGCAATTCTCCAACAATTCTTGACAAAGAAACGGGAAATAAGAAAGCATGTCCTGTGAGTCCGGAACGTGAACATTTAAAATTTTATTCGTGAAGTGCCCGAGTAATAGACTCCAAGTATTCAGTTTCATATATAATTTATTTGAACTAGTTTCTGTACTAAATCCAGTTTTATATACTTATGATTAAATAATATATGCCTCCTATATCTCCGATGAAGTAGTAAAAATATGTATTAATTTTACTTAAAATATAATCGTTCAACTATATCATTATAGCATTCTCTGATAATATAAGGTCAATATGAAGTCATGGAGTAACTTTTGAAAATAGACAGTAAAAAAAGTGTGGTGTACACTGATGGCCATCATTTTGAATAATGTGTATGGAATATTTATATGCCGAAATCCACACTTTCAATAAGTATGCTAAATACTCTTATACTGAACTGTGAAAATTTGCGAGGAATATATAATGAAGTAATAAAAAGGAAAAAACAGGACGCTGGTGTTCGGTTTCTCAATGCAAATAAAAAGGCGAATATTCCTTGCAATTTCTTTCAAAAACAGTTAAGAACTTTAAAAAAGTGAGCACAATATTATACAAAATAAGAAATAATGTAACCTATTAAATATTTTTATTTATATGTATAAACACCAATTTCACTCCAATAAAATACAAAAAGTGAGGAAAGTAATTGTGGCGATGGACGATTATCAATACAAGAGTAAATGAATGACTCATATTATGTTTAAAATTATGTTTTCACAATTAATTATTTTTCTTGCTTTTTGAATTTTGGAGTAAGTTTGGTCTCATTGCCAATAAATTTTTCATAGAGGAGTTTATTTCTGAATTTGTTATTTATTTTCCTCTGGTATTTATTGACTTTTATCACCTACTATAAGTTACATGTGTCACCGCAGATGGCACAGCATTCTCCACTGACATCGGTGAATATCTCACTAACTTATAACAATTCTTGTTTACAATATGCTAGTGGGAAAGCATCGTCAACTTTAGGATAGGATTTTGAAATTCAACTTCGGAAAATACAATGCACGAAATATCGATCGACGTGTTCACGTGCAGTTCCGCTTTATGACATCATTGAAATTTTTCAAAGTTCAAAATGTGGGGAACTTTATTAAAAAAAAAAAAAAACGAAAAAGCGAAAAAAATAAACAGTAATAGACGCCACTTCTCGTTACGTGAATGCGCTAGGGACATTTTTTTTCCGGCTCATTTGAGGTCGATGTTATTCTCAGCTTTATCAGCTTCCATCTCTCGCTTCCGCGTTTACGAAACACGGCCTCAGAAGTGGG
Organism: Trichopria nigra; assembly: GCA_030522945.1. NCBI lineage: Eukaryota > Metazoa > Arthropoda > Insecta > Hymenoptera > Diapriidae > Trichopria > Trichopria nigra. Next base: position 1,512 of record JAPYZR010010537.1, read on the forward strand.
TTTACACCCGCGAAACCACGGAATTGTGGCGATACGCAACGTAGTTGCATCCGCCGGAATCCCATCAACCGGTGCACGCGTGCATGTACGTATGCAAGGGTGTACCATTGTCCTTGCAATTCCGTAAGCTTAAGTGAGGATCGTCGGGAATGCTCTGATTAACCTGCGTTATTACGCGGGGGTATAACATTCCGGGCCCATTCGCGTTTCTGGCGATACCGGTAATTATAACTCGGCGATAATGTGAGCAATTACCCGATGCTGAAGAAAGCGGATGATAACCTTTTTAAGGTGATGGGAAAAAGGTCTCGTTGCCAGTATTATGGTTGTCGTAATTTTGAATGGAACATCACGTTTCATTGCTTCGTTCCTTGTTAATTTTTATTTTTTATGTCGTACATAAATGTTATCCAATTCAAATTTATTCAGATTCAAAGGAAATCATTGGTTTTATCAGAGTTGAATATATTGCTATATAATTATCTAAAGTCAGACCAGCCTTAATTCGGTTCAATCATATGTCAGATCAAAGTTACTTAAATTCGTCTAACAATGAGTTTTCCTAGTTAGCTAAATTGAGTACGCTTTTCAAATAACTTTCTAATGCTAAACTATTTAAATGAAATCATAATGAACCACTCATTAAGCTCTTTGCGCATTATACATTCGATTCCCTTTCCGCATAATCAGAATACGTTTTATAATATCACAGCTTTCGAGTTGCATATCCACCATATCCACGCAAACCGGTGAGTCGTTAGGTCGACTGTTTCCTCATATTTCATGGAAAAAGGAATTCAGAAAAAAGTAGATCCTCATCCAAATTTCCATCTCAGGGAAGAAAATTAATCACGCGCCGGTCGGTATCACTCGCTTTAATCCACACAAAATTTAGAATTGCAAAGTATCCACGTAGAGATGCAGGATCCGAGGCCGGTCATAAACTTTGCCTAGATGATTTAACCAACTCTAAACTGGAGGTCCGAAAAGCTTCCGCGGAAAACTATCCCCATTGGACAGGCTTCAAATGGATGTTACGTGAACCGCAAGACAAGCCACACACGCTCGTAAAATCCTCCCTGCACGTAAATGCGTCGCGGCCAGTAGCCGGCTTGATATCCCTGACATAGCGGGAGGTTCGGCCTTCTTGGCTATTTCGTTCCCTCGCATTAAACGTCGAAATCTATCTTTGTTCGCGTAATGTGTTCTTGAAGGGGCGGCCAGATAGCACCGGCCATTAGATTCGCCTTGGATGGAAAAACGGCTGCTGTCGGTCGGTCGGTAGATTTTTAGAAAAATGACCGAGAAAAGGAGAGGTCTTTTTGTCCATCACCGAGGGACAGAGAGAGAGAGAGAGAGAGAGAGAGAGAGAGAGAGAGAGAGAGAGAGAGAGAGAGAGGGAGAGGGGGGGGGGGGGATGTGCTGGTATTCTACATAAAGGCGCCTTGTTTTCTGTCAGTAATAACAGTAATTATGGCCGCGGACCCGGCGTAACGAAGAAGCGAAACGATCTCCCTGAGACACAACTCAAGCTGTTAACTCTTATTAATCGATCCGCTTTATGGAAGATCGTTTGCTAATTACCCGTAAAATGAAACGCTTTTCTTCCAAAATAAGCAGTAATAGAAATACAATTAATCTATTTGACACTTAAATTATTTGGATATTGTGAATGAAAAACACTGTTCTTCGTTCCAATAACGAGTATTTACGTAAATACATTTTCTGTTTGAACTGTTTTCGTATTTGATTTAATCTTTCTTCAATTATTGTTTAACTTGAAAATATACAGAAGTTATGTTGCGGATATTTCGTAGCTACTTCTAGTGCTAACATCAATTAATTAATTGATAATTAATTAAACAGAAATTAATAATTATTTAATTTTAAGCTTATATTGGCATAATTGTGTTTACATTTTATTATATGTGTATTGTATATTCACTAATCTATTAATGATCTATATATTAGATATATTTATTGTATATAAAGTCATGAAACGAAGTTACGACTTAAATGCTAAACATTATCCCTTAGTATTTAAAGGTAGTATTCGGCATGTCTGACTGTGACTTGCCTTAACTACTTCCTCTCATTTCTACAGTAGTAAGTGGTAACGATCCGTTTGAGAATTCATGAAAACCGAATGAATAATACGTGCATAAATAATACGTGGCTATTATATGAAAGTGAATCTCTACCACAAAGAGACATGTTTTAAATAATGTATATGTAAAATAATTATTAATCTGTAGAAGCCACATGTGGAAGTAAACTGGAACTCTTGATACATAAGTAAACATACGAATCGCGACCATTTCGCGCACATATAGATATATATTTTTATTCAGTGATGTCACATGATTCATAAATATACGTACAATATAAGGAAACAATACCAATACTCGCAGAAATGGCGATAGAAATATAGTCATTATCTGAAAATACAAAATTTCACATATTTTGACAATATTTTGACTTATTCGTGCATCCGAGAAATTTATTGATGCATTTCATGAATAATTAAAAACAAAACTCTTTAATTACTTGTTTGATCTTGCATGCTCTTTTCCAGATTACTTTGAAGAGATCGTTAGGTGAGGATCGTGTATAATAACTTTATACTCGCGTGTATAATAGAAAGTATTTATTTTTGCTTTGTTTATTCTCGTGGTGAGCGGAACTTTGCCGACGGTGGTTCGCGCAAAGACTGATCGGCAAAGGTAGGATCCGAATAAACACCGACTGGCAATTTCCACGAACAATACGCATGTAAACATATACACATATAGTGTTGACATTTTATATGCCCGCTCATCGCGCTCACGAAGTAACAAAAACAAACTAAATATACCTTGCTAATAATATACATTATTGTTGCTCACTAATTATATGGTGTTTAATTATATTTGTGATTTTATAAAATTATTCAAATTTTTTTCTGGACTTGTTTGTTGTGGTCTACACTTTACGAACTCGGGTGTTATCTAAACAATGTAATTTGGAAGTTTCGACCTCTTATGGGCCTGCAGCAGCATTCATACAATCTTTTCCATTTTATCATTTATATAACATGTCAAAGGAAGGTGACTAATCTAAGTTTATATTAAAAAGTCATGAACGGTATTTTTCGTGTTCTTCTGCCAGGAAATATTTGTTCCGCTTTTTCGTTCAATTGATATTGTATCCGACGGTATTAAAACTTTCGGAAATAGAATCACAGTAGTAACCATTGTCTGTACTTCTCTTTCATCTTTCGTGACAAATCATGACAGCTCCCATTCTCCTCGCGTTTACAATCGTTAGACCTCTAGCAGATATCTATCCAATCCAATAATGGTACTCAAGCGATGGTGTACTACTCACTTTCAACTGCTTTATCTCCCCACGAATTTATTTCAGTATACGCTTTATCATTTATATATATATAATATTGAAATTATATGTATATACAGTCCTTTTACTAAATAAGTAAATAAATTGACGTTTCAGTCCTATTGTGTGGACCCTCTTCAGAAATAAACAATATATACGCTTTATAATTCATCATGTAGGGTAAGTACTTTGTACTATTTCTCTTACTAGAATATATAAAATATAAATAAAAACTAATCAATTTCTCCAATTACTTTCGGGGGTATTCAAATTTTTTAAAATAAATGTTCTTCACAAATGAGTCATAAAAAATGAATAGTAAAAATGTGAGATTCGCCTAGAATTTCCTTTGTTAATGATGCAATGTTTTAATTTGAATCGCAGGCCCAGGAATTGCCAACTTTACACCCTCGGTACGGAATGTACGACTATTGTCGCCCGACTGAACGGGCCACAAGAAGCATATGGTTCTGTTCATCCTGTTCATAATGCGCGCGGAATGCGTGAGCCTACTTTAATTTAATCTCGTAATAGAAAATGATTAATTATTTTTGTAATTATAAGACATATTTTAATTAGTACAAGAGAATGAACTGTATAGAAATATTTTTTGCCGAAACAATAAATAATAGAAATTCAAAGCTTCTACAGGGAAAAGTTTGCCGCATCCGTGTAAATGACATAAATATTTTCTCAATTGCTAAAAAATCTCTCGCGGTTTCTGCAAATTTGCAATTGAAATGAGTTGCATTTCCTTAGCGCAAATAAGAATTTGTTCGTAAAATTCATTTCAGCTTCGGCTGCTCCTTATGGGAATAGGAATGCTGTAATTTTCACGGATTCCTTATTGCAGTAATTTTTTTTTACTATTAAATTTTTAAATCCAATCTTCCTTAAAACTTCACATACACGCATATACAACGCCATGTAAATAATAAATTTTCGTTCAATGCAATTTCACATTAAGCTGTCGCTTACTGATATTCAATCCTAATATACCTTGACTAAAATAATACGCATTTAAAACTGAAACTAACAAAAGTGGAATATTTTCAATTAGTGTTATTATGTAATTCCAATTGACGTTCTAGATGTATTTAATGCATTTTCTGTGACAGCAAATTTTGTTGTCAATCTTGTGAAAAATACTTATTCATTTCGGTTATATATTTATTTGGTCGGTAAATGCATCTTATAAAACGAGCAACATAGCGATAGATCTTACAAATTGAAACGAAAGTACAATAATGCGAAGCGAAAATCAGTATGTTCCTTTGGGAAAATAAGAACAAAAAATAAAATAAAACTAGGGGCTTCGCCCCTGTGGCCTTCGGCCGCCAACCCCATTCTCTACTTTACATTCTTCAATTTCTATATTTTCTTAATACTTTACGATAGTAGTTTCCATTCAATTTAGATTTTCCATATATTGAAACAAAATTTGTTGGAATAATCGTAATTACTCTTAATATATTGAAAGATACTGTACGTGACTATAGTTCCTTCTAGTCCTCTCTGGACATTTTTCGAGTTTAAATGTACTCAAATTCCAAATAAAAATAAATAAATGTAAATAAATACGAGTACTTATACGCCTGATGTATTTAAAACAGTTCAGAAATATGCGCATAATAATAATAATAATAATATACATACATAAATAATATAAAGGCCATTTTGTATTCATAAATATTTCATCTCATCACGTAATATTATGCACAATTTTACATGAGATATTGTTTTATAAATAAGTAATCAATTCCTCTATGTGATTTCTTTGCGTGGCTGAAAAATGCTCACTCGATATCGAATGTATTCACATTTCAACAAGAAAATAAAAATCCATTCTAAGAGTTTGACCCCTATGTTTGCGAAGATAAGCAATGCCTTGGGGTTGTACTGCGACAAGGATTCAGCACGCATGAATTTATTCGGCAAGCGTGTTAAATTGCACTGTTCGGTATACGGCGGAAGAAAACAAACATTCGTTAACGAGACGCATCAAGGCAGATTGAAGAGATTTCCTGCTGACGGTTTAGCAACCAGCGACTCCATGATGAACCCCTTCGCTCGAGTGGGGCCAGAGGTTAATTTATCAAATTAAGCGCCGCACAATTGCGTTAAAAGTCCGAGTGGCCGGGACATTTCGACCGACGTTTTATGTACAAGATACGCATTCTAAGATATGCATTACATCGATTTAAATTATGATTAAAATTGTGAATATGGACGGATTCATTTCAACAGAATGAACAAATTGTAAAAAATTAGAAGTACTATAAATGATCTGCTCTAACTGTAACATTTATTGTCCTCGTGAATATGGCACATAATCTGTCATTATTGAATTAGAAACCAAACTATGCATAATTTTCAAAGTGTGATAAGCGCGAGCAAGAAAAACAGTTGCAAGACCATGGTTAACATTTATGACTATAGTCAAGAGGCTAATTGCTTTTATTTCTACAGTTGACATAATATCGTTTTTATTTTAATGGACGTCGCATGCGAATACTTTGTTTAAAATTTATATTTCATTTGTATTCGAGAACTAATGGTTGGCCAATCTACGATATCGGAAGAAAAATCACCTATATATTGCAGCGCTAAATTTTGACCTAAATTATAATCTGTTGGATCAATCGTTGATTTTTTTTTTAATTAATATAGGATATATCGTTATGTATAAACTAGGTTACATAAAATGAAGGAAATAAAAAAATGATATATATATCCACGAAATTTAATTATTTACAAAATTCAAAAACATACAATATAAATAAAACATTAAATAATAATCGGCCTTTATAGTGGCTTTACAAAAGAAGCACTGGAATATTTCGAGCTTAAAAGGTCGATTACAGTCGCTTATTAGAAACAACGGCCGCTTAGGACATAGCTTCCCCATTGTCGGTTTACTGTAGACCACACCGTAATGTGCAGTTGCGCAAATCCAACTGCCAGAAACACCATGTATCGATCACGTAAGTTAATGCGACCAGTCAGTCACTGATTCAATGCAAATATATAGGCATATTATACATAGCTTGTTTGGCAAATGTAACAAACAATAATGCTTGCAAATTTAATAATCCCTCAATATTCATTATATTTGAATTTACATTCGATTGCACTTTATATGTTTTCTTTTGAATGCCTATAATATCAGAATGTGCTGCTATAGTAATATTTATTATTATTATAATATTTATATGTTATTACTTTTTATTTTTAATATACGGGAAAATGAAAACGTACACGTACATTTGAGTACGTTACATTATAAATATTTATGAATAATTGATAGTGAAATTAAACAATGAAAAACGCACTTCTGCTATTGATTTTGTTTTTTACAAGCCATTTAATAAGTAGACTGTTTTTTAATCTATTGCATAAGAAATGCCAACTTCCGATTAATATCATTTTCTCCTTCACCACGTGATTGTTTTCGCTCATGACACATTCCATTTGTATATCTAACACTCAAAAACAGCCATGAAACATAATGAAGGTTTTTTTTTTATTTTTAGCTATAACGTTGTTATTTTTATATAATTCTGATTTAACGCACATGTCTCTATATCGTATATAAATTTTCTAGATTGAAAACTTCTTTTTCCATTCGTCCACTAGATGCGCTCAGGACAAAATACTGCCAGCATAATAATGATATAGTTCTGTCGGCATTATCGGCATCAGCCTGTCAAACACCAACTATATTAACCGATAGAAGACTTTGGCTATTGTACGCCGGGAATTACGGGAGCATGAGAATATGAACGTCATATGTCACCAATGCCGTAATTAACATAATTGTCAGCAGTATTACCAACGTCGCTATCGTCATCAACCTCGCCATTAACTTCCTCGTCGATAGCATCACTACTACCACGTCGTCATGGAACATGTTCACATTATTAAAGTCCATATCAACTGATCGATGAACGACGGGTCATTAGGTACCAAAATACCTTTTTGTCAGACCTGCACAAATTCGTGGCCTTTCCGGGCTGCTAAAGCGGTCGGAAAGGCATCGATTGCCGCTACGCAGCATGATCCCGCGAGTGCGCATATGCAAAGGTTAAACGAACAGTTTTTACCGACCGCCGGTCTTTTTATTTGTACGACCGCGAATTATCACGTGCGTGTGACAAAAAGTACTGTACGTATCGCGGGCGGAAACGCATTGTATAAATTCGTGCGATGTTGCCTTCGGCGATCAACAGTTTCCACCCCCTCGACCCCCTGGGTGCAATGCCTTCGTTCCCACCCTTGATACGTAATGTACCATTGATTCAGTAAAAACATACCTTTACAACGTATCTTTACACAAGTATATATTTATAACTTTTAGAAAGTAAACTGCTTAACAAGAGTAGTTAACAAGATAACTAGTGAAACCAATACAAAAAACAATATTGTAAAGAATATAATGAAAGAAATTAATTTTAATTTTTTTATAAAATATAAGGAATAGATAAAAAATCCAAGGCGTTAAAGTGTGGCATGCACGAGCTTTAATAGTGTAGCATTATAGGGTCGTTAAAACATGCCTGTGGAGTGACCTTAACGTTGTTAAAGTTATGGTTGGGAGTGGAATGGTTTCTCCATTTTCCTTCCGATATATACTGCGAGTGACGATGATATACGAGGACCAAACTATATTTTCCCGGCAACTTGCCTGAAAGTTCGGCCCGCTGGCGGCGGAAAATAGCAGTTGGGGGATATATGGAAGTGACGGAGAAAGAAATCTATCAGTAACAAGGGGCGAAATGGGATAGTAGAAAAAGAAAGGATCGTGGAAATGTTCTGAGAGATGAGCGACTGCAGAATATGAGAGGCACAATTTACTGTGGAGAGATAGAGTGGATATGATAGGTAGCGAATCGAGCAGGGGTAAATAGACGCTGAGACGCGAAAGTTTGCAAAAGTTTCCTGCGATTCGTAGCTATTTCCTGAGAAAGTGCTTTATGATTATTGACAGCGACGATCGCTCCCGTTTGAAAGCTCCAGTTGGACGATTGAAACTTTGTCAGCGAGATGATTGGAACAGTGGATGCAGCGCATCTGTGCATACTTTATCAGACTGAAGACGAAATATAGAAAAATCTAGTTGCTATGCATTCCATCAGCAATGTGTACTTAGTTGGCACCAATAGTTGACGCAACAAACTAATTAACTGGACGACTAACGAATTACTACAGCATTCTGCTTTTACGACCAGCTTCGAACTTTCACCAGATATGCATTTCATACTTTTTAACATCGAATAGATATGTGGCAGCTGGACTTCCATGTGGTACGGCATTTATATTATTATCATAGGACAATTAACCTATAGAGGCATAATTTTATAGTTATACCCTTTTTTAAAAACTGTTGAACAATTTTTTCCCGAGAATATTACGAGTTCATTTTCTCAACGCATTAAAACTCACAAGTAAAATCAGTAGGTCGTGAGTTCTATCTCTGCCTGGTGAATAATTTTTCCATTGTTTTCAAGCGGTAGTTCGCAACGAACCACGCTGTTTGCGTACATTTGTGAATATTGTGTATTTGTCCAGTGGTGAATCGACTCTCGACCGCTTCTATAGATACTTATTATGGGTTTCTGCAGGTTCCTACATCATCGTCAAATATGACTATGACGCTATCTTAAGACGATCTGCAGCTCTTGCACTTATATAGGTTGCATTCACCTCTGCACCTGCAGTCCCGCACATGCTAGATGAAAGCTTATGGGGCACTTGTGCAGGGCTGATGTACCCTACTACCTGACGCTTGCCTTTTGACCGTACGGTCGAAGAATAAGAGGTAAAAAATAGAAGAAAGAACCAATCGGAATCTCTCAAACCCAGCCTTAACAATCAAAGCCATGTCGTTATTCTCCAAAATCCCACTCTTCTGTAGACTATAATTTTAATTTCAAATGAAAATTACCACTGTGTTTCGTGTAGTCATCTTCAGATGAAGCATTTCACAGGTAAGCTACAAACGATAAACAAGTTAAATGCCATGAAACCATTGTTGTCATATTATAAACTCCTGTCAGTCTAATGTAAACAAAACTATACTAACATAAACAAAGTTTAGTAAACAATCACAATTTGAAGGCTGTCAAACGATTGTTTTCATATTATAAACGCCTGTGAA
>JAPYZR010010538.1:0-10847 GCA_030522945.1 Trichopria nigra
AGGGGGTATCAGATTATGTTATTTGTTATAAACAATATGCAGCATAATAGGACGGACATCATGATTTGTTGTTAGTCACTTATTGAATTGTATATGCAGTTGGTTTCATTAACATTAAATGCAACAAACATTTTTTATGGAAAATAATCGAATCCGACTTATATTATATGTGGTGCGCCAGTGTTTCTCATTTTCGCGTTCGACGCGTGTGCCAACTGCGTATGCTATCTTCAGCCTGATCGTTTCCGCATATATATAGGGTATCACATGAGAAAAATGTTTGAAGTATGGTCAATTTTGCTTGAGCTACCCTAGTAGAAAATAAGACCAGTTTATGGCCATTATTCCTAGACTCCATTACTTCTAACGTAGAGGCCAGAAAAATTGGGCCGTTTTCTTCTAGGGTATACCTTGATCTTAATTGTAAGATGGATCACAATAGATATAAAAACAGGTATTTCGTTCCTCAAGAATCGGGTGTGGTCCGAAATCCCGAATGATACATTTCCGAAATGTTCACTACTATCCGAATGTGAAAAAACCCAAAGTTCATATAATGGTGAATGTGGAAATACCTAACGTTCATATAATGCCGAATGTGGAAAAACCGAATGTCCATAATTCCGAATGTGAATAAACCAAATCGTCATAATACCGAACACTCAAAATACCGATTGACTAAGCTGGTTTGAAGTAAGGCTTTGACTTACATGACAAACTAAATGTGTTGCAATTGTGTGCCAATTTTATTATTGTGCGTGAAGGATATGCGTTATTTTAACTATATTGCTAGGCCGAGTGTTTTATGCAATTTCATTAATAGAATTTACCATTCATATTTTCTTTCCAATCTAAATGTTCACGAATTATTGTACGCGAATTAAGCTGGCAGCAATTTATTAATTAATATATTATATATGTTTCCTTATTTCGAAAAACGTTCTGCTATGTAGTAATATCTGTTTTATTAGGTCGTTTTCAAAATCACATCATGCTACCTTGACATTGTCGTATTCATACCTGTTACATGTTGCACGTTATCAATTCTTTATATAATTACATATACTATGTAACAATACGTACGTAGGAGAAATAAAACGATTTGTACAAACGTTCCGTACAGTAAGAAAAAATATGCTTAAAACATAAAAACTTGAATCGACAGATTCAGAATGGTCATTAAGAAAATAAATCCTATTTTATCCCTTTTTAATCCAAGTTTTGGCCTTTCAATAGTTTCTATTTTTTTCTGGAAACCCCCATACTCATTAAGCTACTCGTTATTTTTGTTACTGTTTAAAACAACTACTGTGACCGAATGGATATTGTTCAGACTTGACAAGTGCATGACCCTGGTTCGATTTCTGTTCGAAGGAGTTTTTTTTTTATTTCACATTAATATTTTTGTCATCAAGTCATAACCAAGTGGTCAATAAGACCATGTTTAATCGGCAGGGTCGAAATCATGTGGTTATATGACCACGTCGAAAATACCCGGTCGCAACTTGGAAATTACCATATATGGTTAGACCACGTGCAAAAAACTCCCCGGATATTTTCAATAGAGTTATTGTTCATTTCTCGATTATCAAACGATAGTTATATTAAATTGTATTATTTGTAAAAAGTATATATATTTACTAACAGCGTGTGTAAGATTGCGAAGTTGTAAAACATACGACATATCATATAATTGATAATTTATTTAAATGGAAGAAACATGGATGTGCGTATGTGTATCGCGGGCGTAAGGAATCGTAATGTTACTGTAATAATTAAGATAAGTTGGAACTAATCAAAATGGCGGCTGGAGTTTATTACAGATCCATGAAAAATACCCATTTGAATGTGTACAAAACGTGAAAGTAGTTGCTGACATTATTCGACTATCACGCGAGGCTTTGTCATAGTTACGGCCCTGAGAATAACCCTCTGCCGAGGGTGGTTGCCCTGCATATCGCCGTTACTTGAACAGTAGACTACTAACGCTTTCAGAGACGGTAGCGGGCTAGAACTGAATTATATTGCACATAAGCGCAAGTACTCTTCGACATATCACTCTCATTGCAGCTATTTTATTCGTTTCTGATTGGTCGTTGCACAAGTTGTTACTATGAACGTAAAAATTTAACGGAAGATTTAAGACCGGTCGAATATACCCGCTTTAGGCTCAACAGTTTTGCTGCAAAATCAGGTCGATATTTAACAACCGATAGTCGATAGAGATGTTCTGCATCGTTATTCGCATATATTATTGCCTTTGATGAACACATTCAATTCATTTTAACGTGGTCTAGGCTGTCAATTACATTATTTTTTATTCTGCTGTCTTTTCATTTTGTTCACAAGTCAAAGTAGCAGCGGCATTTTCACGAGATTGTTGCAGCTTGATCCCTGAAATTGACGAGAGCTACTTCTAGTGTACCGTCGGACCCGAGAGTGATCAAGGAATTTAAATGCTAATAGCGAAAGGTAAGTCATTGAGTTTTAATCATTGTCAATCAATTCCGCTCTTAGTTGAACCATAATTATCCATTTTATATCATCAACATTTTTTTTTATCATTTTATGACTATGGACATGGACATAGGAAAGATGAAACGATTTATATCAACATGCCATATTGATTATATTTGTCATTTAATATCATATTTGTAGTGCGTTTAATATTTTATTCTTCCATCATAACGAAAATATAAAAATAAATCTTTAATTTTTGTAGGTTTGGGACATGACATTTATATTATTAATTATACAATGTCTGTGTAATTTTTAGAATTCTTTGTAGTTTGTAGTGATTTTTATTTTATAAATATTTATATTCTACATTTTGAGTATATTGAATAGAATTCTGCAAAAAAAATCATCTTTTAACAACGTTCCTCAAACAAACCGAAATGGCTTGATAATATCTAAAACTATGTAAATCGTAACTTATGTAAAACTAATATTTACAATCGATAAATTTATTGAAATAAAAAAAAAAACAGAAGCTCTCATGCTGTTTATACTGAAATTATGACTGGTATTATATCATTAATACTTTTCGTGTACAGATAAGCGTCTCTGTAACTCAAGGACTCTGCGTCAAAAGCAATCTTCAACTGAATGCCATGTTTCAAACGTGTTAATAAACTTGGGCAAGTTCAATTCAGTGATATATAATTGTATTCTGTATAATGTCATATTATAAGTTCTCATATTAATATACATATTACGTATATTAATTCTTCGTTATATCAAGTGGGTCAGGCACATATAATATCTTATATTTACACGATAGGAAAGATTTAGTGAAAAGAAGAGCGCATATAGTTATAAACACTTCAAAATAGAGTGTAACATAAAAAACATTTTATTCAAGTTCAACCGACCCCGATATGTTCGACATTATTTTGCATGCTATAGAAAAATATCTAGAGTATAAAAATCAATGCTTGAATTAGAATGTGTTTGAGATGGAATGTTCTTGACAAAAAATAATTTTCATATGCATACAGTTAGTAGTTCTCTTTCATGATGTGTGTAGTAGTTACTAAAACACCACTCGATGAGAGCTATTTTGAAAACTCCTTTTTATAATCTTAGTATAATCAGGTAAAATGTCAGTAAGAAAAAAGTTCCTGCTGCAGAGACGTTAGAGAAACTTTTTTCGTTTCTCATAATTGTGCAATTATTGACAGAAGCGTGTATACTTGACTGCACCTTTAGTAGTTCATATAGCTCACATTTTAAAGGTATTTAAATATATGCACATACAGATTTTATATATGCAAAAAAAAAAAACAATACAAATGTTAATTGGAAGATACCTTCACTAAGAATTGGCAGATCTTATTTATTTAATTATTTACTGAAGTGTTTATAACTTATTTATTTATTTAATACGTTTATGTAAAGGCTCTTTTATTTCAAGTTTTTGACTCCAAAAAAATAATAAAACAAAAAATCAAAATTGCTAAAGAATTATTATTTCTAATATTATATATGACACTGACGCTTGATGCATAACGTTTAGAATAGTTTCAAGCCATAGTTAAATTTAAGATATTTTTAAATTCTATCATTCTCGATGGTTAATTATTATGATATTATAAGATATTAATCTAATTGATATAAAGGTATTTTTTTAGATTCAAAAATAATGAAGTTTAATTAATAATTAAATGTAATTATCTTTTTGCGTTTGATGATGAAAATAAGCAGGCTAACTTGTACTTTTAAATTGTTTTTATGTTTGTCTAATAAAAAAAACAAGAAAGGAATCAATTATAAGTATTTTCCATGAACTTATATAAATGGATTATATATGGTTTGCATATTCTTAAATAAATTAGATTGATATATCAATAATAATAATATAACATAAGACAATATGCGTGAAGAACGTTTTATTTGATTAATTTCTCTGTTTAACGAGTATAAAAATAATAACTTTTTGGCTTGGATTAAAATAGCGAATTTGGTGCAGATGTACTTGTTCGCGGAGTCAAAACGGGGATAACAATCGATACCAACGTGAACTGCATGCACGAACTTTCGTACCAACTTGCGGTGCGCTAATCGACTTGCGTCCGAATCCCAATTCCAGATTTCTGTAGCTGAAATCCACCAATGATACGTGCTATGCTTTACAATTAATTTTAATTGCCGATCGTAACTTAATGCCAAATAACAATTACTGGGATGATAGGAAATTTCTCGTGCTTTGTACGTTTACGTGACTTATCGTAGTTCATCTTACATCATCATGTAACCTGAAAATGAAGATATATACCTACAGTAAAATTTAATTAGACGCGTATGGATTAAAACTGTCCTAACGATTATTGTTTGCGAATAATTACTTCATCATCACTCGGCTTGTTTTATATTACGTCATCTAGTGTTACATGTACTAAATATAATTTAAATCGCCTGAATGTGTACTGTCTACAGATATATATATATATATATATCTGCATAATGTTCAAGTAAACATCTGATCATTAATTTTAAATTGTAGTTTTAGATAGTTATCTCAAGATACATTGACTATTTAAATTATTTCGATTAGTTAAGTTAAAACTGCAAGTGAGTTACTTAGTCCTATAACCACATAAGTTAGTACATAAAGTGTACAGTTTTGGAGTCGATGGTTATTGATATTAAGGGAGATTTAAACATTTTTAAATGCTTTGTTAAACGTCTATTTAAAAAGAAAGAAAAGCTCACTAACAAAATATTTTCAACGTTTACCTTGGATTGATCAATTTTTTTACCTATAATAAATTGGCTGAATACATATAAACTAATTCTATACATTTTGACACCATAGGGCACTTATTAATATCACTGTTAAAAATGTCATGAAATTTAATGTACTATATATACGTTAATTTTCTCCATACAATATACTTAAATATTATATATGTATATATACAGATATCCAGTATGAAGGATTAATGAACATGTACTGCAAATTTTTGGAAATTTATTTACAGTGTATATCCATTTTTGGTAGAGTCTATTTATTCAAGTAAACAAGTACCCAGATAGCAAAACAACAGGTATGTCCGCTTTTTTTCGACAACACACTGCTGAAATCGGTTGTCAGAAAAAAAGCGGACATACCTGCCATTTGGCTATCTGGGTATTATCAAGCATTATGAATATAATGTATCGCTATCTTTTTTCTTTTATAATCCGAATTGCATCGTTGAAAAAACATAACATATATCGGGTGAAGTTGCTTTTATATTTTTCTAGGTAGTATTCTTTTGCAAATTCTAGTTATGTTTTAATACAGAAGTTTATAGGTTTATATTGAGACTATATTAATTCACTAAATTTATACTTTTTTTCCGTCTGTTTTTATCATTTATCACATAATTGAAGTTTTATCGGTAAACTTTAATGCACGGGTGTGTGCGCTTGAGGGTCGCGACCATTTACAAATGTCCATTTACAATTATGGAATATTAATAAGCATACATTAATGTAAACTTCTAATCACATTTACTACCTATAGTATATGTAATAAACATAAAAGGAAAGAACGCACATTCTGCGAGAATGAAATATAAGATCACGATTGTGTTCGAGAATTAAAATGAATGTAAGTGGAAATGATGTAACAAAATAAAAGTTAAATTTTGTATATAATTGCGTTATTGATCAACACTATATATATTTCATATTCTTCATTCAAGAAATAAGTAAAATAAATTAGATGGTTATGAATAATGACTCCTTTTATAATAACATTCACTCAGTCGAATATAATTTTGTATATATATACATTGATAATTTAAATGATAACTGTTGTACGTAACGTCATAAATTTTATTGAATGTTACTATTAAAGTTGCGGTTCTAAGTGCACGTATTTTACACACATATGCATTTTGTTCTCTTCTAGTCTTGTCCCATATAAGAGTGTGACTCATGAGTTTGCAACCTGCTCTTGTCCGTTAACTCTTCACCTTGCCATTTCGTGATCGGACCTCATCGGGACGTTGTCCATCTCGGGGACTTTTATTATAGTCTTATTATTAATCTGTGGTCTTATTTTGGATAAATTCACAAGTAATTTTATTTATACAAGTAATTATTTTTTAACAGGACATGGGCCCAGCGGAGGCGTATTATTATCTTATGGAAGAAGTGTCAGGTAAGTTTGTGCGAAACTTCTGTGTTTCTTACAGTTTTTTTTTTTTTTTTTTTTTTTTTTTTTTTTTTTTTTTTTTTTTTTTTTTTTTTTTTTTTTAAAGTGACGTTTTTTAGTCGTTATATTCACATAATATGTATGTATAGATACAGAAATGCGTTGATTTAGAAAATATTTTTTAATTGTTATTATAATAAACTGCATAATTAAGTAATTTTTCGTCTACTTCAGAACTTTATAGCTTCATGTATCTGTCATAAAAATAATTTAATTTATTCAAAGATAAAATCATTTATTTCCTATTTTTAATAACAAAACATCTATTTTAATAACCCCAAACTCGCTATGTAAACCGATATGGAGTAAAAAATTTCCATATCCAACAAAATAATCATTTATAGTTATTCCAAAATATACGATTTTTGGCGAAATACAATTCTTATTAATGTTGTCCGTTTAATTAGTTCTAATTATTTAAATAAGCATTGGTATACATTAATATTTTTAATGGAAAGAACAAATAAAAAAAAAAATAAAAAATTAAACTTATCTCGTTTTTCCAAAGCTTTAGATTTTGCCATTTAATACATTTCATTACAATACTTGATTACAGTATTGGTAGCTGTTATTTTTCAATCATGATTTATGGAACTATTTGCACATATTTCTATGCACGTAAATCGTGAAAGAATATGAGAAAACCAACAACCCCTTTTCAAACCAAATAAGTTTACGAACCAGATTGTTAGGCAAAATCTGATATATCGCATTTTAATCAACTGTTAACAGCTACTCTATTTCTATTTATATCAGATCCAAGGGTGGCTGATTGGACTTTGATGAATAGTCCTTTTCCTCTGGTACTAATTCTTTTCGCATACCTCATCTTCGTACTGCACCTGGGGCCATGGCTATTGCGAGATCGACAACCTTTCAATTTGTACTATTTCATGATATTATATAATGTCTTCATATCTTTTTCTAGTGCAACTGTTTTCTACGGGGTAAGTGTATGAATATTACATTCATTATAAAAATACAAGGGAATTATAATTATCTCCAATATAAGTTTTTTTTTTATTTTCAAGTGAATATAAATTTTGTATTCATAATAAATCACTATTAATTTCATCAAAGTAAATATACTTGTTTCCTTTTTCAATGTTACTATTTTTTGTATGCAACATAATATATTTCTTATTGTTACATTTTTTTTTCAACACGTCTATACCACTACGTATTTTATATATAACATTATATCACATAGCTCTCAATACATTACTATTTATATTTTTACCATATTTTCGCATGTATTTTGCGATCGGCAGTCATACAGTGATTATTATCTGATCTGAATATCAATATATTTATTCTATCATTATTCCCCGATTCGATATATATATTATACAATTTTTGTTAATAAAAAAAGAAACACAGGCATAAGATTGAACAGAAAATGGAAAAAGAAAAAAAAGTGTTGCATTAAAACACCGATATACAGAAATGCGAGGCACGGTGTGATGTGTTCAATACACATATAGGCACATCATTTTTTATTTTTTTTTAATTTTCAAAAAAATTTTTTATATATATTATATACTTTTAATCTATATACAAACGTATAATGAGTTATTTGCGCAGTGTTAATATTTAAATTCAGTGATAATTTTTCAATATATGTTATCTTATTGCTTTAGTTGCTTACATCTGGATATACAACGAGCTTATCATGGGGTTGCGAACCTGTAGATTTTTCTTATACTCACGAATCACTAAGTGTAAGTACTATATACATAAATGTATATTTTATTATAATTTTAACTAAAATATAATTATTATTTTACATGTGGATGTAAATATTTGTTGTATAATATATATTTTTTGTAATTTTTTTTTATTGATAATCCCGCTCTATTTTATAATAAACGTACTTCCATATGGTTGTTTGAATAGATGGCAAAATGGGTTTGGTGGTTGCTGCTTCTGAAAATAACGGAGCTGGGAGACACTATTATTTTCGTTCTGAGGAAGAAGTACAATCAGTGCTCGTTTTTGCACATTTATCATCACGTCACAACCGTCACTCTCGCGTGGATTGCCTGTAAATATGTGCCAGGTGCGTATTCAGTCGGTAACAGTAAATATATGCGCCGTAATTGCTGATCAGCGTAATCTGTAAGATGGGTCGAACATTATTAATATTATGAACGTTCAAACTAAAATAATATTTCTAGATACATTTTTGTATTTTGTTTTCTTTTTTTCCTGAAATCTGTTAAGTTGACAATTGTAGATGAGAGTGGAATATGTCTTGGATTTATTTGCTTAGAAACTAAGGCAGAAAACATTTTTAGAGTTGAAACGTACGTGTATTCAATAAGTTAATTTTTACCTCTTTTTACCTTCATCTTGAATTCTCTACGAAGGAATAACTTGATTCCATACTTATATACATCAAACCAATATTGATTTTAAACATGACATGAGGGTTCTAGAAAAATAAATCAAGGATGTTTGAATAGGTATTTCATTAAGGCAATTTTATAGAAGAATACTTTCGAAAACGTCAGTTATGTCAGGAATGTGACATATAATCGACCCAATAAGAACAAGATTATTTAATATACGTATATTATACGAAAAGTAGGTATAAAAGTGGTTTAAGTATATGGCATATACGTTTACGAGATATACATATATAATACGGTAGTATAAAAAATATAGTTTTTGAAATGCATAATTATATTTTACGTATGTACTTTATAATGTTTATAATTTATAACAATATAAACGGTTAATAACGTCTTCACACAACGTTTATTAACCGAATATAATGAACGTTGATAAAAGGGCTAGTATATACCATATTTATTTTAAAACATTAAGTCGCTTCAGACGAATATAATGCGAAACGTTTATAAAACGTTTAAACATAATGATTAAAATCGTAGAATTTACAAGTTTAATAAGCGTATTTGAAAATCTCATGAAAATAGAAACGCTTAAAAAACGTGTTTACAATACATTTATTAACCTAAATCAATTAACCTATTAAATCCGTTTATAAATCGAGTTTACAGTCCCTATATAAACACGTTTTATGAGAATATATTATATACGAATATCGAAGTGGTAAAATATACGTTTTTTATATACTAATTTCATTCGTATATCAAGACGTTTTGTAGACGGTCATCGAAACGATAATTACACGCTACTTATAAAAGTTGTATATCCCACGTTTAGATCATACGTTTAGACCCGAATTAAACGTTTATTAAACGATCGAGTTCTTATTGGGGATATATTACCCCTCATTAATTTTTAAAAAACCTGCAAACATTGAAATTAACAACTACATAAAATTTCCATAAACGTTACTTATTATTTATACTGTTACGTAGTTGTTACATAATTGTCGAAATTGTCCTTGCTGTGTAGACATGGAATTATTCTCTACATTTTTTAATTTTACACTTCCGTATGAGCTATATTTCATTCTTCATGGGCTGTCAATTCTCCGATTTACTTCGGAAAGTGTGAAAGAATAACTCCTTTAAAAAAGTGACTCAGGTTTCACCTCAAGAAATTTAAAGGGTATGGTTAACCTCTCGCCGAAATGAAACTCTCAAACACGTAACGTCATGAACTTGCGAGAAAACTATTTTTTAGTACTTAATTGTTTATTTTTTGTTAATTTAAATGCAAAATTTATTATACATTAAAATTATGAAAAATCATTTTTATTGTATTTTGAATAAAATGGACTCAAATAGATATCAAAAATGTGTTTGGTGAAAAGTTGTATTTTGGGCCAACTTAGAAGTGATTAGATTTTGGGATATATCCATGCGAAAGTGGTGGGGGGACGGTCCAAAAACAGAAAAATTGCTATTGATTTTTAAAAAATTGTTGCTGGATATGCCCTGACCTAACTTAGAACTGATTAGATTTTGAAATTTATCCATCGAGTGGTAGAGTGGGGAAACCGCTTTTTGCGATTTAATTTTTTTTGACGAGCTGTAATTCACGAATAAATTGACAGAAATAACCTCTGAGTGAATGTGTGTGACTGTGTGTGTGTGTGTGTGTGTGTGTCTGTGTGTAAAGTAGTGTTCAGATCTATTTCACATTTATTTTAAAGGTGTGTCGTGGCTGAACCTCGATCTGATTAGATTTTGGGATATATATACATATA
>JAPYZR010010551.1:0-18484 GCA_030522945.1 Trichopria nigra
TTTTAGTGTTTACACCCATTTTTTTAGTGTTTACACCGACTTGGGTGTCATTTCGGACCCCGAACAATATTTTTGGGTGTACATTTCCGTAAGGGATTATTGAGAAATTTATATAAAATTGCACCAAATAACATACTTATAGGACTGCGCGAAATACCAACCTCAAACGTCATCGATTTACGCAAGTTTAACTGTAAGTATTATAATAATTAAGAAATCTAAAACTATATGAATTGCTGAAAATCAAGCGGAATTATGTATTTATTTGCGTTTTGAATTTTCTGTTTTTGTATTTGTTTTTGTTTCATGTTATTTCATCAATAAGTGTACACCGCAGTAATATTGTATAAAGTTGTTTTTCCAAAATTCGCTGTTTCTTCATGTCATGCTCATAATAAATGAGTTTTTACTCTTTGACACTTGGTTAGCTTTTTCTGCTTTTAGATCGAATAATAAGGGCTGCTGCCTCGACAAATTTGATAAATTCCTTTTTAAAAATTTAAAATTTTCTACTGTCCTTAAATATATGATTATTTAGTATGCCTATTTAGTAATTTTTAATTTTATAATTTCGAAAAAGGGCCAAGATTTTAACAATATTTAGTTATATAACAAATTTAAGGAACTTTAAATTATTTAACATTTTTAAAAAGAGATACATAACTGGGGTAAAAAATTAATATAAAATATTAACTAATACGATTTATGCACTTTTTTCAATTATTCATATTTTTATGATTGAACATGTCAAAGAACATGGCAAAATTGTCTTACAATTATCTAGAAACTGATATTATTTCTACCAGGATCTTGAAATAAATTTGTATTTTTTCACAGTCTTCACATTACAGAAAATCGTATTTTAATCTAGTTGCGTAATAAGAATGGTCTATGCAAAAAATTGAACAAGCTTCGATCTGTGTACTATAAAATTTACAAAATTTGTGGATGCAACAGCTTATTCGATCTTGGAACTAGAAAAAGCCAGTCGTGTGTCAAAAAGAAGAAAACACATTCATTACGAGCATGACGTGAAAAAATGGAGAATTCGAAAGAAAGCGTGGAAACTCGAAGCATGCAGACATCAAGCAAATTTTTATGGACCGTGACCGCCTTTAGAATTTGTTTTAAAACCTCAAAAAGTCAAATGTAAGTGGAATTCTGTATACGGCAATGAAAGTAACAATGAATTAAGTATAACAAAATTTAATCTAACATCGATGAAATGATTAGTAATATCGATAAAGTGCAACTAATAAATTTTAAAAATATAATAAAAAAATGATTAAATAAAACATTAAATATTATAATATTGTAATATATAGACTTTAAAGCGCATGATATAAAATGAAAAATAATAAAAATTGACGTAAAAATTGATTTCGAGTTTAATAATAATATTCAATATCGATCGGTCGTATCGCTCCGAATAACTGATTATTCTCCGACACCTATATATTTGTATCAATCGTAGACTAATTTAACGTGAATAAAACACGAGCGAATAAATTTATGACTAAAATAAAATCCGACATTTACCGCGCACGTGCTCGGCACAGCGGAACGTGGGCAAAGAGAGATCCAGAGAAATACACCGATGTCGATTATCTAAAGATCGGTACCGGTCTCATCATCGATTCATCTCGATCCACTCCTACGCCGCATGCGGTATTCCATTCCAATCCATGCAAACATGCGCACACAACCACCATATATGCACACTTGTATCCGCGCGCAAACATTTGTACCTATATATATATATATACGGATTCATGAACAAATTTTCAAAAACGACTTGTACGTGAAAGGACAAGGTGTACTTTGTTGAAAGTAAGCGACTCTTATCTCGAGCAGGTTTTGCCCTTATCTCAAGTCACTTAGCTTCGTCATCTTATCAAGAGGCACGCGAGGCTTCGATTACGGAACACTCGTTCTTGACGAAGCTCGAACTTATATGTATAGCATACGTTTCCTATACCACTTCCAGAAGTTTAGTCCTGGACACGTATTATTTTCTCTTCCGATAATGCAGCGTGCAACTGACATTCCTAGAAAAATTCGTGTGCAATTAGGTCACTCGCACAATGGGACGATAGGATAACGCGGCCAACGCTGAGCTTGGATTGAATATAGTTTGAACTGAGTGGAAATATTTACTTTCGGTGCAATGAAATCAAAGATGATCAAATAACCTATACGTGCGCTACTAACAATTTTTAGCATAAATATTGTAGAGGACATATGCTGTTCTGTAATGCTAGAGCTTGCTGAAACAAGCATCGAATATTTCTATTGAAAAATTATTCGTTGACTTTGACTTATGACGAAAAATGAAGTCATATTTATGACAAAGAGAAAAATAGATACCTAATCACGTTTATGCTTTGTCCACGTACGAACGTGTTTTTATGTAAGTAGATAACGCAGAAATTAAATCAGGTCTTCACTTAATATACAGATATTACTACTGCGACCCGTTACGTAGGTTAGAATTTCGTCACTCGAAAAAAGAAAATTATCGTATGGTTTTTAATCAAATGTCCATGTTGCACATCACAATGAACCTAAAAATGCAATAAAAATTTTCTGTCTGTGAGCTTATGCTTGAATTATCACACGGTGTAGCTCACGAACGAAAATATATTTGATATCTATAGATATCAAAAAAGTACGTAAACTATAGTTGTATATTAGTTCAACTCAGATTTGATTAGCTTTTAGGATATATATCCCTACTAAATGCTTAAGGGAAGGCCAAAAACCTTATCAGGAAATACTTTAGTATATACATATATGTAACTTTAACTAAAAAAAAAAAGATTAATGGGTAAAAATTTGCAGAAAAAAATACCAAATCTGAAGGTTATCAGTTTCTTTTTTTTAAATTAACCTATTAGAAGTCGAGATATCCTCGATTACAAACTAAGAAATGAGCAAAACTGAATAAATCTTATATGTTATTACCCAACAAGCACAATTTCGACAATTATGTAACAGCTATATACAGTAGTTACGTAAGAAGTAACATTAAAGGAAATGTTATGTAACTGTTACTTTCAATGTTTGCAGGGTACTTTATTTATTAAATAAAATATGTCACACTAACAATTAACTAGTACTTCAAATACTGGGAAAAGTATATAGATGGAATATCATTTATCGGTTTTTATTTTAAATTAACCAATCAAAAGTTCAGATATCATCGATTCTCTGATCTCTGTTCTGAATCAAACGTCCATGTTCAGAACACAATGCACCCCTATACAGGCGAAAATCAACAATCAGTAGAATATGCCATATATAAATATATCCAACAGAGGCACAGTCGAACCTACTATTGCCATAAAATAATGATTTTTCGGTTTATTATATAGTTTGTTAAATACTACATATGTAGTAAAAAAGTGTAAAAATCATTTTGAAGATATATTCTCGATAACTCTTATCAATAATCGGTGAAAATTCCAAAAAAACTTTTAAAGTTCCCTTTCTTAAGTAAAAACTCTTGTAAAACGGTAAAACTGAAAAACAAGAAATATCAAAGACAAAATTGACTGTAATTTGCCAGACAGATTTGATAAAAATACATAAGGCAACGTATACAATTGTATACTGATCTCAAATATTGAAAAATATTTGTAATTCGAAGGAGGAGATTTATTTACACGTGACATAGATATTCTCAAAAATATGAAAAACTGATAAAGTATCTGACTTGTTACGTCGTATTGATCAAATTAGGCAGGATCACGATAATTCATGTAATCTTATTGGTAAACTGCGTTACATGCGATACTGTTATGTCATGCAGGTGATAGTCCCTTGTTTTGCATTATGTTTAATTCGGTTTATTAATAATTCTTTTTAAAATATTAACTTAATCACTTTCATTACAAAAATTGTGAGATAATAAAACATATATAGTTTTGGAGTACTAATGAAAAACAATAGAAGAAGTATCGTAGACAAGAAATAACAAAAATTAATAGCGATTAAAAATATTGAAAACATTGAAAAACACATATGTAAAATGTGTTATGATAAATAATAGTAGTAATATTTAATAATCCATTAGAATTGTAGCATGAATTTCACTACAGAGTTAGATAAAATGTCACGGCACGCACGGATGTCTTTGAATCGTTTCCTGAAAAGCATCATACTACCCGTCCACTATAATTGTAATATAGTTATTACGACTTTTATTTGGTAAATTTAATTATCTATAAAATTTTGAAATTTATTAGATGTAATGGCTTATTTTTGTTTTTACGGCGATATAATATACCTCCCGCAAAATAACGTCTTTTAAAAAGAAAATTCAAGGAAATTTTTTCCGCGCGCCGAATTTAATAGCGGGAACATCCTGTTACGGATTTTTAATTCTGTGTGATGGACGAGAGTTTCACTCTCGTAAAAAAAAGATAACATACGGAAACATTTTCGACTACATAGGAAGAAGATTATAAAGCAAAATAAGCATTGTTCCCTATTAACAAATATCAACAAATGTATTAGATTTAACGCAAATATTACTGTTCTACTTACAGGTTATTTATATTTGATGTTCTAAAGTGTCATAATCCTCCGTTTCTTAGGTGTGACCATTGAATTTTATCTGTCGTGGAACTTTAAATGATTCACCTAAAACATTAAAATAAACAAATAAAAAAGAAAGTTTTGGAAAAAATGTAGTGTAACGTGTATTATTTACTTATAAACACCTGATAGGGCTTGCTGTGATTGTAGACTTTGTGATTGTAGATTCAGAAATTGAAATAAGCCAAATATATTTACTTACATAAAACACTTCAAATGTACGATATAATCTATACTAAATGAATAAATATGATTCATTCATGAATAGATAATATATTTCATTTATGTAGTAAACATAAAAACGTTCATCGCCAATTAAACAATATTAAATATATAATAAATTATATAATCTACTTGTAATCATTAATTACATACCCAAAAATATAAATACTTTAGTTTTTTCAATCATGCAGAACATTCGTTTAAAAAATATAAGAAAATGTTAAATCACACCAATATCGCCTTTTAATTACAGACGCAGGTTAATGTTATGTTACTTATATTTATGAAAATATACTTTCATTAATGGAGGCTACAAAATTTCGCTGTAGTATACAAAATATATAGGTGATACATTTATTTTGACTGATCTTAGCAACATAGATTTCGAAACCCACATTTTCTCGTAGGCTAAGAAGGAATCATATTGAAGATTAAATATTCACATCTATATATAAACACATTGATTCCGAGAGTTCTGATTTAATCATCTTCATTATCAGCATCACATTTTTCTTATGCTATTACTTATTTCTTTTTCATTCAAGACTAACATTGAACGCATTGAATTCTCGAAATGTGAACTGGCATAATAAATGCCTACTATTAATTTAATAGGACACATCTGTAAGCGTGAAAAATCTCATTTTTATATCGTATAATGAAATTATATTCAAGTGATGTTTAAGCTGAGAACCAAGAATAGTACAAGTTTAACTATAGACATATATCCAAATTTCACAACAAATAAGTTCAATTTTTTGTTTTCAGTGTATTTAATAAATATAAAGAGGAACGAAACTTATTATTTAATATTAAATCGGATTAAATTGTTTTCCGAGTGAAACTATATATCACCAACACAGAAATCGCGTAGAATCTTTTTTCGAATATTATATTTTCAAGAGCGTACTCAACCAGAGTTTCCGTGAGAGTAAAGTTTTCATTATTTGGAAAGTGAAATTTCATTACTTCAAGGCGGAAATTCATTCGCTTCAGTACGCACAGAAAAGTACATGAAATTGTATATGATAAAGTGTACCGGCTGCTGATCTAGACAAGTCGAAAGTGGACAACTGCAATTTATGGATGTAATCAATTCTCTATTTTCATTCGAATCGGATATATAGCAATTTACAATTGCATATAATATAAAAATTCACATATTACTGACGTTTGTAAAATAGTAAAATAAATTTAATTTTGAATATTTTCCCTTTTCGATTGCATGCAATATAGCATTACATAAAATATTAAAATAAAAAGTTAAAAATTCACGTAATTCGAGAAAATTTATTGAAATTCAAGTAATATTGGACGAATAATCCTCTCATAGATTTTACTCCCCAATACCACGTCTTCGTCGGCTTTGGAATACCATCTCACCTAACCTTGAACAATTAGACTATGATTCTTTTAGAGCTGATTCACTTTATAAAATTTTTGTAAGGGCTGGTGCCCGTTAATGTAGTAAAATAAAAAAATAAAAATAAAATAATGTTTTACGTGTATATTTGCGTGATTCAATATAAACATTTAGATTTATTTTAAAGATAAACGTATGAATATATTTGTTGTTTATTCGATTTCAATGAAATTTCAAAAAATAATCTTTGGAATTTAAATACATTAAAGAACTTCTAGCAATTTCACAGGATTTCAAACTATTTAGTAAAACAGAAACAATATCGTATTATATGATGTTAAAAAATTCGTTACATTTTAAAAAGTTTAAAACAAATTTAGTAACATTCGTTCTATTTTTTTTTTTTTTTTTTTAATTTTCAAAGAAACAATGCTGTAGTATGTTCTGTTGAAAAATTATTAAGGACATATCAGAAAAATCCGTTCCGTTTTTTCAAGAATTTGTTCAATTTGGAAAAACGACGAATTTTGAAGAAATTCCATAATATTTTAACAAACATCGATGTATAAAGTTTTGTTGAAACTTTCGTTGCTTTGTATAAAGATTAAAACTTGAACGAATTTAGAAGTATCCATTTTATGTTTTAAAAATTTTACTCAATTTCGAAAAACGATAAATTTTGAAGAATTTCAGTTTTAAAATAATGTTGTTGCGTGTATTTTTTCAAAGTCCTCCTGAAAAATTCTGATGGTTTTAAAACAAATTTTAAACATTATTTTCATTTTTTGAAAATTAAATATACAATTTGTAACAAATATAATACAAAGATAATCAGAATTTTGGCTATTTAATTTCAAATGGCTTATGTGAGATTCAGTCAAATTTTTGAATTTGGCAATATTAGATGCCAGATCCTGAAAATGTGTATGTTCATTTTATAAAAAAAATTCACAGAAATTTTGAAAAACGCCTGTCTTATTTTAAAAATTATGTACGACTTTGTAAAAAAGCGGATACATTTATAGAGCTTATTCATAATATTAAATCATAATAAATTCAATGAAATTAAAAAAAAATCCATGAAACTTTATAATTATTTATAAAATGACGAATAAATTCGTGACGATCTATGATTTGACTCAAATGATGAAGGAAACGATAAATTCATATGATTCAAATAAACAAATCGTTAAAATGAAAGTAAAGACAAATGCGTAGATACTAATACATTAAAACTTAACAAATTTGTAGAATGACGTACAACTTCGTAGAATTTCAAACGAACTCGCCCGCCAGTATTTAGAACATCATGATGGATCGCGTGCTTCTGCATTTTCATAGCACAGTTCATAAAAAGTGATACAAATTTCCCGGATTCCCGTAAATTTCCATGGAAATTTATATATTTCAGCGATCAAGGTTCCGCGTCGTCCGGGGACGTTCCTGAACGAACCTCTGATCTCATATATATATACATATACGTACGCCCTATGGAGCGAGATATTATAAAGACAGTCACGGGGAAGGTTAGGTTATGTTTGCCGGCGGTATACCACATGTCCCTCCAATGAAGGGCATATATAGCATATATACATATACATACACAGTCGAGTCGAGCTCGAGCCCTCTGTATCTCTACCGCATAGCTGATGGGTAATGCCCGAGTTCCTCGGGTGCAGGGACGAAGCACGAGCGGCACGGCGCGGCGCTTCACGGGGTGGCATTCCGTCTCAGTCGTGTTACGTTTATTGCGGTAGTATACGTATTACAGGAAAGTGCGAATCCTTTCCTTGGCCCCGTCGAGAGAGGGAGAAAGAGGAGGAATTTATTACGCGGCCTCGCCGCGGCGTTAAATTATAATTATCGTTCATCTCGCTCAAACTACGAGCCGCTGCTTCAAAAGTGCAATGCGATGCGGCTGCAATGACCATCAACGGGCGGCTTCTTCCTCCAATCGTGCCATGCCATCTCATAGGGACGACGTATCTCTCTGCGGTCGTTTCATTCAGTACATTCGTCGAAATAAAACTCGATCGCTCTCCTTTCCGGTATAATGTTCCTTAAAAGAGAGGGACAGAGATGCGGGATCTGCAAACCTTTTCAATGGACGTAATATGGACATATAAATACAATATTTTTAGAATTGCTTGCCGCACTAATTCATCAAAATTAGGCAAAAGTTGTACAACAACTTGAACCAAATTCTAAAAAGTTGACAAAATCCCAAAATCTGCAAACCCATTGAAATTTCTGAAAATATAAACCTATAAAAATAAGACCAGTAAAACTATATAAAAACTTTTTTTTACGTGACCTTAAAACATGAGCAGAAATAATAAATATCCGCAGTCTCTTCATCGTCGCATGATGCATTTCTAAGTTCACGTAGACAGCGCAGCTGAAGTTCAAGTTCTTGACTCGATTGCCGAGCAATTTTTCATCGGGCAGATCTCTCGTTGGCGTTCGAGATAAGAGCAACAAAAAGATCGAGTTAAAATACCACGCAACGCCGCTGTAACGAATGTACTTGCTTAAACGTTCGAGAACACCCATCAATAGCTCGTCTGTTCCCATTAAAAGAGACACCCAAGTTCGTGTAATCTATTCAAAAAAGGACAACGGCAATATCTCCCGCCAGATAGGACAAAGACGTCCTGCAGATGTCAGAATTGCGCAATTCGTAGTGCACGCAGACCTCGATAAAGGCTTCGAAGTATTGTATGCCTTCGTAAATGCAGTTATATAGTAGATTTGCAAACACAGTTCGGACCGTCTCGCAACGCGCGCAGACACTCGTATATATACATAAGCAAACCTGTTGTTATATAGCGTACCTCCCTCTATAATCTCTCTCACGCATCGGCATCGATTTTTCCGGTGGAGTAGGTGATTCACGAGGCAAGTTCATCAAGTCGTTCCTCTTCCATACGGAATTCCCTTTCCTTACGGCTTTCACGGATATTAGAGAGAACAACCCTGAAGAAACCTCCCGCCTAGCAAGTACGGCTATATAGGAACAGATGTTCCCTAACTGAATTTGGTAGCAAAAATGTCTATACAGATCGTCGTAAATTTTCAACTCCGTACTTGGCCGTACAGAAATGTTTCGAACAATTATACGGCGTTACGCGTTATGGTTGTTTGAAATTGTGCCAAGTCCCGGGGTCTCGGCGGCAAAACGGCTGCTCGGCTAAACGACCCGGCGTGTAGTCTCCAGCAACGCGAGAAAAGTTTCGATTCGTAGAATTGTGTTTTGCGCGAGGCTTGACCATATGTCGGTGCGGTTAAGTAAAACCTCCGGCAAAACGTTTGCAGTCGCTTCCTGGAGATGCGAACTTGATGATGGCGTCACAATTTATTTGCAGACGTCGATTTTATTAACGAGCAAACGCCTCTCAGTTTTTACACGAACCGCGTGGGCGAGAGAATTCGTTTGATGTCGAGTGTGTTTTGGAACACTTTTTTCGAAAGATATGATAAATGTGTTTTGATTATGGGACTCGAATTACATAAACTGACATGCACGGCTATGTCGGCGCGCGCTGCGAGTCTCAAGCATCATCAAGGAGGCTGAAAATAATAATATTTTGTCATTTTCGAGCTTTCATCTTGTACGACTATTAATTTTATTTCCAATCGCAGTCAAAACTATATAATAGTTTATTGATAATATTTAATATCTTTTTTAGAAATAGAATCATTATATTCATCGATGAATGTTGAAAAACGTAGTGATCAATGTCGAAACTTCATACTCTTCATTATCAACATATCTATTTAGTATTTCCGTCTCTTGTGTTATATATACCATGTCTCAATTGCTGGGTAGAATACGGAGGGATAATTCATATTTTTTTCACTTTTCATCTGTCATTTCTGATGGGTTATCAAAGTTGAAAAAAAATCGGGACATGTACATTTTTGCAAAGGAATATTGTGGTACTTTCCGAATCTGTCCTTAAATGCAATCCGGGGAATTCGATTGTTTAACACAAAATCGAATTATTTCAACCAAAAATGTTTGTTGATCGACAATTTTGCATCAAAATCGCTTGAGGAGATGATTATGAAGTGAGAATTTTACGTCCGCAGGCAATAAACTTCAAATCTGGTGGGAAATTTAATTAGGCTTTGCCATGGTCACGGCTCCAGAGGCTACGAAAACCAATAACCAAAAAAAGAAAAGATATAGAAAATTTGTTTATAACAAAATTTCACACCCGAACAGTTAATATTCGCTTCGAGGAGTCTAATTTACTTATTTATCTTCAATACATGAGACTGTCATTAAAATTCTCAGTAACTGAATTGTTATACGTTGCCAAAATTTAAATGGAATGTCAGTTGGATTTGTATGAATGATAAGCAAAAGTATATAAACAATAAGTAATCATTTCTTATATATCCATCAATATTTCTATTTCATCAATAACGCACTAAGTATCGATTTATTTGTATCTCCTTTTTTACAATTCAGTTTTTCTAATTTAGTGAGATATCCTCCTTTGATATAGGATCTCGAAAAATTTATTAGTATTTGTCATTACTTAATTATTCAATTGCCAAGATATTTAAAATTTAAATGAAATTTGATTTTATGTATAGATTAACCTATATTGAGTCTGTTTTTATTCGTTCTCTATGGATTTGAAATGATCGAATCATACGCAAAATGATTTATATCAAACAAATAGTCGAAAATATCGTCGTACGTATAGGATCGAGAAATCTAAAAACACATTCAAGTATATATATATATATATATGACCAATGTAAATTGTAAGAAGAGAAACTACTATGGCACTTATCTAAAGTCCTAAATCTAACACCGGCTATGTTTCAAGACAATTTTTCCACTTCTACTGACATTTTTTTACTCCCACGATGGCTGAACACGAGCCACTGTGTAAGATCGGTCTCCTTTCTTGGCCGCATCGCAGTCAGTGGATCGACAGTGATTGACTGTGGGCCACACGTAAACACGTTCACGTGTCCCGGTCGGGAACTGCCGCTTACATATAATATAACTGTCGAAATTAATCTAAAAAGCATACACATTCCATATGTTACCCCACGCGTACAATGTGTGTTACGTAAGTATACATATATATATATACACACATATATATATATATATATATATATATATGTGTGCGTAATAAATACGAGCATTTAGTAGGCAGAAATTCGACAAATGGTTCGGGCGAGATTACAAAATGTAAACCGCATTATAAATTAAGGCTTAGGTGTGCAGCGGTAGTCATCGTTTAATTTAAAATACAAGTTAAGACAAAGCGATCAATATATATCCCGGTTGTATATTAAGGCGGATTTACCGTTACGCGCTCGAATCTCGCGTGTTCCTTATTCCGACTGCTCTATAATTTGCTGTCGTTATACATGCGTGTAAACATAAATGACAATTAAAGAGTGAACATGATATACAATCAATCAAACTCAATGCAATAAAGACATTCATTTAATTAAAGTAATATTTATTCAAATCAACGGGCAGTATTTTCCAGAAGCAAATCAGTATGTATTATTATATATCACGGAAAAAAATGCTTAGTTGGTCATAACCAGGCAGTTGGTTAACTTCTACTACTTAGTAGTAGGCATAACCACTTTTCTGGTTAGGATCAATTTTTCCGTGACGTTTTGGCACCAAACAACGCCAGCGTTAAGGTACACACTTTAAGTCAAATTACCTGTACGTATCATTTATTTGACTATCGATGCAGTGCGCAAACAATTACATAATACAATTTCCAGTAATTGCTGCAAAAATTGAATGACTTTTAAAAAATTTCTTATTTTGTAAAAATGGGACAAACTTTTGCATATAAATATAAATATCTAAAATTCATCGAAATCAGTACAGACATTTCTTATTATTTAATCTGAATAAATTAATTTAATAATGTACTCTTATAAAGTATAGCAAAATACATACGACAATTAGACAATAGTTTTCACATCTTGAAAAATTTCAAAATAATTTATAATTTTTTTGTATAAAACTGGTCGTGTTTGTGATATAAATACTGCCAAAATGTTTACATGTATAGGTATACCCAAAAGATATGGTCAGTATAAATTCATTTCAATTCTCAACATTCTATAATAATAAAGTATATAGAAAAGCAGTATAGCAAAAATTGATAATATCACAATGATTAATAATAATTCAAACAACATATATATAGGCATCATGATTGTAACATAAATAAGTAGTACAAGAATTCTTTCGTCACTTTGCCATTTGTACACGTTTTAATTTCTATTTATTACGGAGGTGCAATTGTAAAGTCGCGTTCATATCGAACAGGGTGTACCTTTATGTATAATACCACCGTTCTACACGTACGGGAGTGCAACGCGTATTAACATATTCGCATACGTAGGTACCATCCAATAGATTAGTACTAGCATTGGAATTTGCATCCAAGACGCGAGGAACCTCACGTCGGCGAAACATTGCACGCATGTGGAGCGCCTATACATATATATATATACATATATATACATATGGTACGAATAATTTACGAGGCCAATTATGCTTAGAATTGACACGGGGAGGGACGACAAATCGTCAAGATAATATTATCTGGTGGAATATTAATTATTGGTGGGTATACACGAGTGTATATCTCGGTCCTTGAGCGAGGGCTCCTCCGCGTTATCGTCGTGGCGAAATCTAATTTCGACCCGGCAAGATCGACATTACGCGTTCGATTATTTATAGAAGTCGGTTCTTATTTCGAATCGAACGAGCTACGTTTGAATGGGTTTGTTCAAGAACCGACGGCTTTGAAATATCGCTACTGGCTCGGAACTTGTCTGCATGATTTGTGGTCACTTTTTACTTTTGATTTTTACGTGTCGGCAGTGATTTATCAAAATACATCGCGATAAGAGAAAGATTTAAAAACGCAAAATGGCTGCAAAAACGTTGAGATCTTATAGGCGAGATATTGGTTTGTACATCTTTTCGAGACTTTTTGTGATTTTTCTAATATTTTAACTGTTGCTTTTATGACGCCGAATACTCCATGACATTTGTAGATTATTTGCAAATTTGTGTTATTGTTTTCGTTATTTGTAACGTGTCAATTTTAGTACTTTAAAATATGGAAATTAGCATTTCAATAAATTAGATAAAAACTATATGAAATTAGTATGAGAGATTAAAATTTATTCTTTATTTCTATTCGATAATAATAAGTAGCCGTTGAAAAGAATTCGCGTAAAAAAATTGTTGAAAATAATATTTTAATGTTATTTTTATTTGACTAAGTGTATTTTATCGGATTAAATACATCTCTACAAACATTAAAAGTGACGCATTTAAATTTTGTAAAATTAATTTCTTTCGCAAATTTAATTTTTTTAATACAAAAAAGTATAAAATACTATTCATGCACAAAAGACTTGATGATTTTCCAAAATGGGTTTTTCAAGTGGTAATATTCTTTCACACTGCAGTATTGTACTTCTTGGACCGGATCTCTTCAGTTAATATATTCAACAACAATATGCAGCAGGATGAAAAAATAAAATGTAAAAAATGTTCAATTTCAAGAAATTGGTAAAAGTTCGAAAAAGGCAATTACACAATAATTCAGAAAAATAGCAAATGCTATTCGGTAAAAGGCATTACTACACGTCGCTTGAATACCATGTTGCCGAAAAACTGAGCAAATTTTTTTGCGCGCAAGCGCACGGTATCGCATTCGATCGTAAGCCCCGATGAGACCACCTTTTAATTAACTTGTGCGATTTGCATGAGATAATTGCGTTATGTAATTGCGAGCCGAACCCGATGCTGCATTGTTAAATAAATGATTGCACGTGGTCGCATTGCGTGCGAGGGAAATGTGGAGAATGCGCGGATTAAATTACGTCGTTATGTATATTTGATACTGGATAATTGGTTAAGTTTCCGAATAAAATTGTGCCTGCAATTAAGGTATGTTTTTGTTATAATTGTACCTCATAATTGTTTTAATTGAAAACAATGGCGCGAGATGCGCTTGTGCCAGAGGAGTGCGGAATGCGCTCCTTGAAGGCGCCTATACATATATATACTGTATAACATTTCATTCATTTTACACAGCGATGTGCAGAATGACAACGTAACGAGATAAGCTTCAAAATTGTATGTCTCCCATCAATTATAAATTCCGTACACTATCCGATATATTACCTCGTAACTGGCGGGCGTTCGAGAGTCCATTTCTCGGCTGTGATTGAGAAATCAGTTTATATCCCATTATACCGGCTTTATTATACAATATATACACATTTTGCGTTGTGTTTTTAAATAAATACTGCCTTATCGGATTTGTAGGTCCGTAAAAAATTATATCGTTATAACAGTATTACTTTATACTAATGCAAATATATACTTTACATAATTGTAAATGATTATTGCATGCACGTAAAATATCAATAACAGTTTAAAGTGATAAAATATCTACATGTTTTGGATATTTTAATGAAAAATACGTATTTATTATTATTTAATGTTGCATAACATTAAATCAAAAGATAAAACTTGCGCCTTTCAATTTTATTTACTAAATGTACTCGTTTACAACATAAAAAATAATTGAAGACAAAAATTACACGGCACGCCATGAAAGTGTTGTACTAAAAATAAATCGCCGATTTTGTCGGAATTATCACACTATAATTGGAATCGGCCGTTTCTCCGTTTTATATGTGCACTAAATATTCTCGGCAAAATAAAAGCTCACTGTGCGCTTTGATCAAGAAATTAAACTCATTTCATTCCACAAAATTACTCCTTAGTACTTTAATCAATTTTTAAGTTTGTTTAACTTTATATAAGGTTTACATCAAACGTAAATGTTCTCGTTTTGTAAAAGTTCCTTTTTGACATTTTACAAATAAAATTTCAATAAATTAAGAGATTTGTTTTTTGTACTTCTCTTCCTAACATTATATGATTTCTCGAGTTGTTTAAAAATCATCATATTCCAAAGTAAATAACAAAATTATGTTATGTTATGAAGTTATAAAGTGACAAAAATGATGCCACGTTATTTTGTGTTGACTCAAATGTCATGAATTATTTCATGCTTCATAAAAAGAAAGCCCACTACGTGATATTCGACAAAAATGAAAATTTACTTTAAGTTTTGAATTTGAAAAACCATTTAATTGAATTTTTGAAAATTTTACAAAAATGTATAAAATGAGAAAAATTCTAGTACATTTTTTTATGATTTCTGAGCATTTTTTGTTGGTTGCAATTTTGTCTTGACGATGTCAAACCATCAGATTACCAGAAAAAGAAATTTTAAATGTTTTTCTTTTCATTTCATTTATTTCCGTTAAATAAACGTTATAAACGTATATATTTCGTTAATATTCTGGAAAAAATTTCAAAGGATAAAAAATGCTTAGAATTCATCAAAAACTATACTAGATTATAGTATTTTTTTATTTTTTTGTTTTAATTTTCCAAAAATTAAAATATAAATTTTTCAGCAAAAAAAAATCTGAAAAACATCCCATTGTATTCCTCGAAGTAATGCTGAAAACTTTTCGCATATTTTTTTTTAAGGTTATATTTTTTGAGTTACAGAGTCCTGAAATTGTTTTAAAAAATGTTGAATTTCCTACATATCTTAGAATTAAGGACTCGAAATTACTTTTCTAGCGGGAAAATGATTAGAGATCTAACATTTTTTTCAGGCGAAAAAATTTCCTATTTTTGCAAATAATTGTATACTAAGCATTAATTTTAGGCTATTTCTGAAGAAATATTCCAGAAGAATATGAAATTTTATGTCATATAATAAGTGTCAGAAATTTTTTTTTACTGATGATAATAAAAAAAAAACTTTATTAAAATATTAAATTCAAAATTGATATTTCGGTTAATTATCGAGTATATGAAGTGAACGACTTCATAATCGAGGCATATTGTACCTACATTTCATATTTCATTTATATATATATGTGTGTAATGATTTTTTATGGAAAATGATAATTCAACTTCGGTTTCTACCATAAAGCACTTCGAACACTATTTAACGAAGTTTTTGTTTTGCACCTCAATTATAATTTTGAATCTTCTTGAGTACACGTGGCCCCCATTGTCAGATGAAAATGCCATGAAAGTCGAACGAAATGAAGGTGCATATATATATAGGTCGGAAATGATGTCGTACGTGTTGCATTCTCGCGTCACTAGCAACCGCGAGGGATCGCTATTGTTCGGCAGACGCGAATAACGCGCGCGCGAGCCTTTTACATACTGTGTGCTAATGCCGCGACCATAAATCCGTAGATTTATGTATCGTAATTGAAGGGTCCGGGGATTCGCGAGGTGGATGACTGGAACTCTCGAGACACACACGCGGACCGAAACAAAAGAGATATCGAAAGAGAAAGTCTCCGGATCGGATCTTCGATCGGTCGCGTTCTCTCTTCGGCGCCTTTTGACTTCGGGTAGCGCGAGCGATATATATTTGTACCGGGGACGCCTCGATATGCCATGTCAGCGCATTTCGTGCATAATTCACCGATCGGCAGAGCCCGTTAAGTGCCGCAGCGACGACGAAAGAGAGCCCATCAGGCACTTTCCTATTCCCAATATATATATATATATATTTATGTATATGTATATACGTATATTTATACATATGCTATTGTGCGCGTCTGCGCGAAACTCGTCCATTGTCTTTTTTCAATATGAAAATCTATACCCTTTTTTTTGCGCGACTTCACGCAATGGGTTATAACAGCGGCGTACCCGGCAATTACGCGGGCGCACCGGGAAAAAACGCCTGGCGGCTGTCGGTTGCATTTTTCGCAAAAGTAATACCCACGTGTCATTGCCGTAAGAATACAATTTACGTGTTTGCAACGAGCAGGTGGTATCGATAAATTAGCGGAATATTATTATTTACAACAATATTATCGTCCTGCGTAAATATTTATCTCCGAGATGCTTTGAACGCTTTTGATATAGCGAAAGTTTTCTCTATATTTCCGCGGGTAAAAATCCACTCCTCGCGAGAAGTGACAATATAATTTATTTACTGCGCAAAATCGATGATTTATGTCGTTGCGACGATATTCAATAATTCGTTGGACATTTTGTTCAATTGCACTTACTACATTCTTAATTCAATTGATTTTAATTAATAAGATCAATAAAGTTCAGATATAAGAGAGTAAACTGTTCGTTTAAAGCAGACCTCTTAAAATCATTACATCTTTTCAAGAGGAGTCGCGTATTTTCGATCGATTCTTTAAAATTTCTGATAACGCTACTTCGATGTATAACTTCATATTGTGAGTTTACTTACTTGACGAAAAATGCACTATCATATATATATATACGTATCTCATCTCAACCTCACAACCATTAGAGTTGTTAGATTTTTCTAAATTCTTGACTAATTTCGTATTTTTTATATTATGGTTGGTCTATAATTAATTGTAATTATATATAGAGATTGGACGATTTTCCAAATTCCAAATTCCATTGTTTGATTTTAGAAAAGTAGAAATTTTTCTTTATACTAATAGGAAACAAATGTCATATTTTCTTGCGAGACAAATAGATATTCGGTTCGTTCAATCATTCTCTCATCAATTCATTAAAATCAGCCTCTTATTATCATATATGGTTCGAGGGTTGTACGTGATCCGAAATCACGCTATTGCGATAACTATAAATGACATTTAGTGTATATTATGTAAAGTGTAACATAAGAGAGCTTTTTGGACCCCTGCGGATCCTTATTACGCGTACACTTTGTTTTTTACTATACGGCCTGCACACGACACATCGAACCAGAATTTTGCGCCTGCGATTGGCGAGTCACTTCGATGGACTTTGAGCAAGTGTAAAATTTCACGAGTGGGTGGCTGAGATTTTACGAATCATTCGTGTGAATAATGATTTCCTGAAAGTTTAAAGAGCGATGTAAGAGGGTTTTTGTCAATTCAGCGATTATATTGACATTGCTTAGTTCCGTCATTTTTTATGTATTACTATAAATGAGTATTACATATTATAAAAGAATCTCTAAAAGGCCTTTCAATTACTATTATCAACATTATTTATTTTCTTCGATTTTAATCACAGTTTATGAAATATAATTTTTATTCTGCTTCGCAGTTTGCACCGATATTTTTTCAATGTCTTAACAACATCCCTGGTAGAAATTATGTCCATTTTTCTTAGATAATAATTAATTATTAGGCAAATATATTGGTTAAAAATTGTGTATATCAAAAATATCCACGAAATGT
>JAPYZR010010553.1:0-13841 GCA_030522945.1 Trichopria nigra
TTTATTTTCCTCGGTATTTATTATTGTTAGTTATTGAAATTACTCTGTACTTTTATCATTGACAGTTGGGTTTATGATTACTTTTAATTTTATTGTTATACATTTTTTTAGATTTCGTAGCAGTCCATTAAAAGCCATAGAATTTCTATAAGTATCCTATAGTATTATTATTAATTTTCTTACTAAACAATTTTTTCAATTGTTTCCTTTTTTGTGTATTTTTTTCTTTTGTCAAAATTTTGACATTGTTGAAATCATAATTGTGTCCTGTGTTTAGTCTATGTATGGTTAAATTAGTTTGCGTATTGTTTACGATTTCCTAAAATATTCCTTTTGTATATTTGTATTCGTTTAAATCATCGACATATTTAATACAATCAACCAAATTGTAGTTATAACAACTAAATATAGGTCAAGTAAACTGCATGGAAATAATATAAACGAAATATTTAGTTGGTTTCAACTTAAATAAATATTTAGTTAAATTTACAGAATTTTTCTCTCAGTGTCATAAACAGTGATACCACATCAAGTGATATCAATTTAAAATCATTATACTTAATGTCTTATATTTTTATTTCATTAATGATATTCCAACTATCTTTGGTGTGTTTTTCACCTTTTGAAATAATAAATGATAAAATTGATCCGAAAAATGAAGTTAAAATATGCGGGGAATCAATAGTGGAGACGACAATACGTAATATGGTATTCCTTCCTATTGAATTTTAGGTAAACCATAAGCTCGTAGTGTTACTGAATTATATACTTTTATGTAATTTTTACATTCCCATAGTTTCATCGTTTCATTTATTTATGTGTGTGTTTGATTTTGGTGTAAGTACTTTCACTCTTCTAAGTAATGCTAAAATACTTTCCATAATATTATAATGATCAAACTTGGATGTGTACTGCAATCCTTCAATCAGAACTTAGCAACCGCCAGAATTACTTCCATTTCAATCTAATTTCATGGACACAACCTGCAATATTGAACGAGATATATTTGTTAACTTAGGAATAATTGATATACGTCCATATAAATCGAAACTGCCAAAGTGTCAACGCCTGTCAGTACATAATGAAGCTGTTAAAGTCGTATTTAACTAACACCGGTCATTGCGTTATTAGAAAGTAGAAAAGCACATTGTAAATAGCTAATGTATGCAAATATAAGCTTTAACTTAAAATGGCTTGAATTTTTTTTTTTTTTTTTTTTTTTATATGTATATACGGGCATGACTGCCCTTTGACAAGTTTCGACTATGCTATAAATGTTGTAACAATAGGTGCGAGAGCTGCAGATCGACTTTAGATGGCGCCATACTTACATTTTGTCGAGGATGTAGGAAACTGCAGAAACCCACTAAGTATAGCAGCTTGAATTTTAAATGAAAAAAAAATAAATAAAATAAATGTGATTGTCTTTAACACATTTGTCCTACCGCTCAATAGAATAAATATTTACGTTTTGATGTCAAAATTTTCAGAGAAAAGTTATTGATTTACATTATTGACAAAAATGATTATTTCTAGGAATTACTGTCAGTACTTATTTTTATCCTGATGCATATTTGCCTTCAGTTGAATCGATATTTAAGTTGGTTTTACTTCACATTTCACCAATCGCATTCTTACATAGAAGACGCAACTGTCACTTTCGTGATTCTAAGCTGATTATATGATTATTTTGGATGATCGTAGTATCAACTCTGGTAAATACTATTATCTAATTGAGATATTTCTACAGTTTTACTCAGTGTGTTCCTTTTGACTAAAGATATAGTAGATTCACTATACCCTACATGTTGATTATAGTACGAAGCAACAATCTTGTGTAAATTCACAACGTTTTACAGCGACTTTCAATGTTTGAATTTCAGTACGCAGATGTCTCATTCTTGTCTTCGATAACAATAGATCAGCACATCCCTAACCTAACCAAACAATATGACAATGTTAAATAATGTTGCAATAAAGTTGTCAATCTTACAGCAACATTACTTCATGTTTTCTTCCTTTTGTTTCCTGATAAACTACTGGATTTACATGGATATACTATAAAAGTTGGTATTTCTTCAGGTGTTGACCATTTTAAGTTTGATGAAGCCTTTGGCTGATATAATGACGGATATGAAACGTGCTGTCTGCTACTAGTCTGGGTGAAGAAATTAAGTTTTTTCTTCATCGCATCGATGAATGTCAATGTTCATATCATAGTTTATGAAGGAAAAACTATCTTGGAAGAAATACCAATGATCCCCATCAGAACCGTAATATATACATCGAGATTATACAACACGCGGCAAGAACATCATGCCGTTGGTGCATTGTCCAGAAACCCCTTTCGGGCCACGCTTATGTGCTTCTTCTCTCGATACTAACCGGCAAAAACGTGACTTACGAGTGTTTCTTTTTTACGATAGACCGTCCTTTATCGCGTGCGTTTTCCGATTAGGGATGAAGAGAAACTCCCGAATTACATTCAAGAATGTTCTCGGATAATCTGTTTCTTTCTAATAATGATTTAATAATTTTTCATAGTCTGTGAAGTAATGCTGACCATACTTTTTTTATATTTCGATCTTGTGAAAAGTATACTTGATTAAGTAAAAAGGAATGAAATTGTTCGATGGACCTTCACCATTTATTCCACTTTATATTTTTAGACTCTTGGAAGTCTTAAGTTATTATATAGATCGAATTAGGTGGGAAATTGCAGTAATTTATTTAAAGAATGCAAAATGTTGAATAGTTGCCAGAATTATATCGGCTGATCGTTCACAAAGAACGTATCGGTGAATGCGATAAACATGTCTGAACTTCCGATAAGCCTGAATTAATTTAATTCGCTCTCAGCCTTTTATATATGAAGAAATCAGTGTATACGAGATATTGACTGTAAGGAAACTGTTTTCAGGGAAGAAACGCCGCTTACGGGAAACGACACGTCGGGTTTGCAACTGGCACTTTGGGGGCCTCGTGGTAATTCCTTGGTGTACGTGATTCAGAGCAACATTTATTATCGCCCGAGGGCGGAAGTTGCCGAGGACTATCAGATCACCGCCAACGGTGCTTTCGGTGCCGTTTACAACGGCGTGCCCGACTGGGTTTATGAAGGTGAGTAAAAAATAAAAATACACACACACACACACAGATATATGTACATATATTTTTTGTTATCGTGTTTATTTCGCCCGAAATCCGACACTCGCGAATGAATCGTAACGGTCGGAAGAAAGTCGATTTTTTTGAAAACCATCGACGAGGGGCAAATGATTCGAAAACGCGATTCAAAATCCAGTGAAACGGATTTATGGGCTACGTGATTTTATTCGAGTGGCAGAGACGGGAATGAATATATATATAAAAGAGTTACGTGAATTTACAATAGGAGAGATCGCCGCGACTGGAAAGTGATTCAATAGTTTATTTTTTAATCGGCCGGAATGAACTTCCAATAAAATGGGGCAATGACGACTTTGTTTGCGAATATATCGAGTTGCGTAACGACGAAGTACCGTTGTGTCAAATACATTTTACGGTTGAATATATAGATATCGAGGACTTTTACAAGCGCAAATATTATAATTCATCGAAAAACAATATGGCGCGTACATACAAGTGTCATGGACACTTGTACTATCGATCGTGTGAGTGATTATTTTGAATGTGTGTGTGTCTTTTAACGATACAATGCCTACATTGTAAATGGTTACACGCGGAAATGGTTAAATGTAAAACTGAAAAAAAAATGTTTTTCTTTTCGTGTGTTTCTGGGGTAAACTCATACTTCCGTCGATATGTGTAGTGCGCAATTGCATATGCGGTTAAGGGTATATTCAAGGTTGAACGTAGAATTTTTCGAAAATTACTCAAACGCGACAATGTTATTTTTTACAAACATGAAAAAAAAAATAATATCGATTTCTTTTTGCCTTCAATATATTGATTTGCTGCGTTATATTTTAAAAATTGTGACTGCTTAGTTGCGATCATAGGTGATCAGTTAATGAAATTTCATCGAATTCAATTGAATTCCTTCAAATTAATTCAAATTTCATCGACTTTAGACACGTTTCTTCAAATTTTGTCGAATTTGTGATATTCAAATACATAAATATTTGTCGAATGTGGTAATATTTCGTCAAATTTGCCTGAATACGATTAATTTATAAACAATTTCTTCAAAATTCATTGAATTTCATCCCAATTTATTGGTTTTCGTTGCAATCTTTTCGATTGCGATTTCATTTTATCGATTTGAACTCGTGTATGGAAAATCCTGACGAATTTCGTCAAGTTCTAAGAAATTTTCTCAGTATCTTTTTCTTGAAATTTATTGTTTCAAAAATGGCCTTTACATGTAAAGTATAACATTTTCTTACACAATGAAGACAGGATATAATAAACAAAGAAAATAAAACAGAAAACAATAAACAAAAAATGGATTATTCAAAAAGCTTATGAAAATATTTAGGAAATATTAAAAAATATTAATTAAATCCGTATATTAAAAATTAAAAAATATTTTTTAAAAATATAATGTTGCAGTTATAAACAAAAGATTTGATTCATTAGATAAGAATTTTAATTCAAAGCCATAGTTAAAATTGACAAATTGAAATGTTCAAATGTTATTCATAAAATTGAGTATTGTGAATGTGAAGCAATGTATATTGGACAAACTAAAAGATGTATGAAAAAGAGATTTTATGAACACAAAAATGGTTGGAAAAAAGAAATAGGCCATCTATACTGCGCACTAACAAAAAAAATGCTTATACACAAGTGGAAAGAATTTTAAATTTGATGAGTTTACAATTTTAGATAAA
This sequence comes from Trichopria nigra, assembly GCA_030522945.1. NCBI lineage: Eukaryota > Metazoa > Arthropoda > Insecta > Hymenoptera > Diapriidae > Trichopria > Trichopria nigra. The sequence continues at coordinate 4,836 of JAPYZR010010553.1, forward strand.
GAGTTACGTTACAAAGTACAGCTATCATTAAACCAAAAATGTTTCTATTATAAATAATTAATTACTTAGTATCATTTTTTTCGAATTCTATATTGGCACTAAAATCCAAATTTTAAATAATTTGAATACTATATACTATAAAGTTTTGCAGAATTTTTTCTTTTTTTTCTTTGTTCTTCTATTTTTTTTTTTTTTTTTTAAATATTTTTTATCATTATTATAATAATAATTATAATAATATTACTTTATAGAATTTTCATTCCATTAACGAAGACGGATTTCGCAAAATTAAATGAATTGTTCATCAATTGAACATTAATGTTAAATTGATTAGAATTTCATTGAATTTATTTCCTCGCATATAATCGAATTTGTTCAATTTCGATCAAAATTTGTAGAATATCATGAAATTTATTATAATTTTTGAGTTTTTAGAAATTGCCAATCATGCTATGATTAAAATTACGTTGTGTCACACAAATGTTAGCGAATTTCTTAGAATATCATAGAATTTCTTGGAAATGTATTGTTTTTCTTTTTCGACTTTTTATGTGTATACATTCGAATTTTTTTTTTTTTAATTACGAATTTCTCGAATTTCATCGAAGGTTCATCGAATTTCATAATACTTCCGCAGCATTAATTGAATTTGCTTAATTCTAATCGAAATTTTGGAGTTTCTAAGAATCACGTATTACACGGAATGTTATCGAATTTCCTAGAATTTCGTGGAAATTAATTTTTTTTTAATGACTTTCGTAAAATTCATTGAATTTTCGCCAATTTTCGAAAAACTACATTTTTATAACGAATGTTGTCGAATTTTCTTGAAAATTTTTACTTTTATTTCGCTAAAATCGTTAATGCTTCATTTTGATGGCTTCAATAAATGTTTTTCTTTTTTTTTTCATATATAATTGAAAAAGTTCCCTGTCAAAAAATTTTAAAAAGTAGTAATTATTGACCTCAAAAGTATTTAAAACAAACTGATACAGCAGTATAGAATTGTAATATTATATATTACATGGATGCTTGTAACCTCCTCCAAAATAATGATAAAACCCTCGAAGCAAATGTTCGTCACATGACGTCGCCGTAATAATCATCGCCACATCTCTCCTTCCGATAAACGGCCCTATATATATATAAAATGGCGTCTCCTCAGATATACCATCGCGACACCCTCGTTACGCAACTTTTTCCACGATCTTCCGCGTCGTTCGCGGCCGTGAAAATGGATGAAAACACAAATACTCCCCCGCAACTATACACCAATGCACCGTCATACGCCCCTGATACGCGTTGAAGCGTAATATTTCATTCTGCGACGCTGACGCGACGTCCTCGGTGCTTTTCATTTATAAAGGGGAGTACGTACCTATATACATATATATATATACGCGTAAGAAATGTAGTGTCGCAAGTGCCACCGGAAATGCACGGATGCGCGTCCCTTTTTTGTCCCCGGAGATGCGTGAATCGCGTTAGTTCACGACGACGGCGGGCTTGCATTCGAAACGAGCCGCGGAAGAGAAATCCCCCCCCCCCCCCGTATAGGGGCACGAGGAGAAGGGGTGTTGGGGCAAGGGGTCGAGGGGGGGGGGGCGAATGGCGTATACTTGCGATTTACGACAGACGGGAGCCGGAGGTTGAGCGACTTTTACGGACCATAGTGCCGAGACGATTTACCAAGTGGTAAAAAATGCAATGGCGCAAAGAACAATACACTTGATTGCCGCGTTCGCGGCTGGTATAGGGAATTGCTAAGTAAGTTGAAATTTTAACGTATCGCTCTACGACACCCGCAAGTTTCTGCGTGGAAAATTGTACGAGCGCGGAATGAAGGCATTCCCTAAGAAGACTATTTTACATGATTGCGTTTAACCGGGAAAGTTGTTGTATATATGTATGTATGTATATATTTATATATGTATATGACTGTACAAAACTAATTAAAGCGGGACAAACTATATTATACGGTTATACATAATAATGGTCATGGGGAGACAGCACGTAAGGCCAGGAAAGATTGTATGAAGCCCTGATGAGATTGCATAAGGTCTTGAATGGTTACAATGGAAATATTGATGATTAAGAATTCGATTACGGATACACAATTTATGTATTGATTGATTTGTATGTCCACAATTAGCACTGGACGTCCATGAACAAAAATAGGAAAGTAGTAAATAAATTAAGAATAGAAATTAAATAAAATTTTGTATGAACTAATGAAAAACAACTTGCATATCGAACGATACACCACGTCTTTATAAAAGTATATACTTTCGTTTTTAAATGAAGTCAGAAACAAAGTGAGCAGAAGTACTCGATTCGACCAATCTATTTTGAAGAAAGCATAAAATTGATTTGAAGTTGTCATGGGATTGCATCAAAAGAAGTCTTAGAGAGCAACCGCTTTTAATTGAATCGAGGACCTTCTTTAATTTCGGAAAATTCTATCACCGATGAAATTCGATTTAAACGATTTGAGGAATTTAATGAATAACTGGTTAAATTGCTTTCCTTTCCTTATTTCTGTCAAAACTAAATTCAGTACGGATGTGATTAGCAAATGAATGAAATGAAAAAATACATTTTCTAGTAAATTTTAATTTTTTTAATCTGTATAATGTATTTTGGTAATTATAAAATTTTTTATTTTTTATTGTGTATTTTTCATTATTGGAAATTGTTATTTTTTCATTAAATAGTATTAAAAAAGGTTTATCAAAATTCATAATTCCAAAATTCAAATAATTTAAAAGTCATATTCAAATAATTAACATTTAATCGATTTATTAATTAATAATATAGACATGATATTTGATTATTAATCTATTCGTGTATTGTTTCATTTACAATTGAATCCATTTTAAATTTTAAAATTTTATTTCTGTTCGTTCATTGTGTACAAAAATTCATTCTCATCTATATTTTACGACAAATAAATTCATAGTACTACGTAACACAAGTTTGTAATATATTATTCGATGAAAAACCCAAGTTCATTCCGATGAAAAACATAGAGTTAACAATGGAATAAACTAGAGACTTTTTGAAAGTGTGGCTCATTTTGAGATAATAAATATGCATTTCAGCTCCCACTGAAATGTGAAACACTTGGTTGAAATGCTGAGGAAGCAGAAAAAGAAAAACTCTGCACGAAAATGCTACGATTACATGGCAGTAAAACGCTACTAAATCTATTTAGAAGATAAAACTGCACCACCGAGACAGACAACGGTAGTAAAAAAAAAAAAAAAAGTAATTTGAGAATATACAGGAATGTGTGCCACAAACAATTGGGAAGCATGGCACTGGTAATTCCTAGTGGGAAATTCGCGCGTTATTGTACATTCCTTTTTTTGAAGTTTTTAACGTTAACTTTATTGAACATTTTTTTTTATGTATTTTAGAATTTTAAATTTCGAAGTATATTTCTTTTTTGATTTATTACTTATAAAATATAAATTTTTATAAATTCGTTTTCTTTTAACTAGTCTCATTTGTAAAGTGAGTAATAAAATACGGAGCTATATATATTTCAAATAAAAAATAAAAAAAATTCTTCAGCTAATTTATAAATTATTTATTTATAGTTTTATTTACGTTTATCTGTTGATATCGATATTTTCTTGATTTTCTACCTAGACTTTATTGCAAACTGAGAAATTTTTTCATTTCTATTCCAAAGATATCTTTAGAATCAAAATTCAATAAGCACCTCATGTTTACACAATCTTTATTCTAGCATAAGGACTATTTTTATTTCATCACAGACAAAATCATAAACAATTTTTAAATTTACAAATTAATGTCGGTAAAAGATCTGAATAAATGATCTGAATATTTATCTACTACTGACCGCAACATAATTTTAAAAACGTTATAAGCCGATTGTCCGTAGTCGTGAAATTCTTTTCAATGTTACATTGATAATGTTTTCTATCAATTTCTAACGTGATGAATATATTGAAAAAAAAAGTGACGATAGAAACAAAATCAATATAAATAGATAAAAATCGTCAACGCTTGCCGTAACAAACAATCGAGAAACTATTGAATTTATCAATAGTTTTTCTATAATCGCGAAATTAGTTTTATTGGTGAACAGTTCTCCAATAGTTGGCAACGATTTTTTGTTGCACGGAAAGTTTTACAAATATTTAGGACTTTAGTTTAGTATAATGACTGATTGAATGTTCATGCAGTAGGTCAATATAAAATATAGAAAGTAAATATTCCGTGAAAATGTGAAATGACGGAACATAAATCTACGAGTAGAACATATTATAAACCAGAGCATTTTGATATAAAAAATAACGAATAGGTATGTTTGATTTAGATATTGAAATATTTTAATATATATATATTGCAAAAATTGCAAAATACACGAATACAAAATAAAAGAGAGAAAAAACATAAAATGTTACGAAAATTTTTTCAATTTCTTTTTTATTGAAGCGTTACCCAGACCAATCGATGATATTGAGAAAGCCGTAGAAAAAAAACTGAAATAGCGGAAACGCAAACAAAAGTTTATTGATAAAACTCTTCCCGAAATTGGATAAAAAAAACACTGGTCGAATAATGGGATAAGTATTAATGTATTTTTTGTATTTTTCTTTCTTTTTCTTTTTCTTTTTTATCACGGAAGTAGACGTAGAAGTAATAACTTGATTTTACTGGCACCGAATTTTTTGTGATTTCACATTGACCTTGCATTTGACCATGAGCTTGACCTTTAAGGTTATTTGTAGGTCATCGTGATTTTTCGAAATACAGGAACTATTTTTGACATCGGATTATGAAGGAGCGGGAAATTTTACGTCCGAAACGATAGTTTTTAATTTGTCAGAATTTGACCTTTAGAAGGTTAAATTAGGGTCAAATGTTAAAAAATCACCCAGAAGATATTTTCTTTGAACTTTTATGGGTGAATAAATGTAAGGTTTGAGGGCCAATGACTTTGAGAATCTGGACCTTACTTAAGTTCGTTTTCAAGGTTATCTGAATAAAAATCAAACGCTCGCTCCAGATTGGAGATCAGAGAATCGGCGAGATCTCGATTTCTGATTGGTCAATTTAAAAAAATGTTTTTAGTATTTTGAGTATTTCGAGTATTTGTTTATAATCACTGTGATACATTTTATTTAATAAATTAAGCAAGATAAAAGATTTTGGTTTTCCTATTCTATTATTGTAATCGGGAATATTTCGACTTCTAATTGGTCAATTTAAAAAGAAAAAAAAAACAATAACCTTTAGGTTAGGTAGTTTTTCCGAAAATTTTGAGCCATTTCGACTACAGTCCACGCGCATTTTTGATATTTATTTTCGTTCGTGATCTAAAAAGCGCAGGTACATACGATATCACGGACTGATTTTCTTTTGCATTTTTAGGTCCGTTACACGCATGATGTGAAACATGGACATTGATGAAAATACAATATAGTAATTTTTTATTCAATGGCAAATTCAATACTTCTATCACAACCTTTGACATTGGACGATGTAAATATATTTTGATATAATACCTTATAACATATGTAATACAGGACATACGAAAAGTGCATTATTCCACTTGAAACAAGAAATCTTTAAGAGTAATCGCGTTTTTATGCGTCTAGAGTGGCAATGAAGCTTTATATGTGTTAAAAAAGCAACTTGTCAGAAATTAGGATAAATGATAGAGTTTTTCCAAGATAATTACAATCATTAGATTACAAAAAAGTTCAACAATACATCAGGTAAAGATATCCAGTACCCAAGGCACTGATAATGAAAACGACGAAATAAATCGGGTGGCCACGCAAAAATTTCATAAAGATGTAAAAATTGTACAAAGACACGAGTGAGGGTGTCCTCGTAAAAGTGTTTCGCACATCCGACCGCAGCCATCTGGCCTGAAGCGACAGCGGCGCGTGGCACGAACTGACGTAGCCAGGTGCAGGTATATATGGGCCATTAAAATGCGAGTTTCCGACAAAATTCACTGAAAACTTCTAACAAGGAAAAGTAACAGAAATAAAAAAAAAACAACAAAACAAACGCTCTCTAGCGCGAGAAAATTGTAGAGGAGTTTGGAAAGACGAGCCGACGAAAGTGACGAGATAAAGGTGTAAAGCAAACCGAATCAAGGGTTCGCGGGAGTGTACTCTCGTTTTTTTTTTCAAGGGTTTTTCGTAATAAAATGCAAGTAACGAAAGAAACTTTGAGAGGTAAGAAGACTTTCTCCGTTTATATATAAATAAAAAGAAAGAAAAAAAAAACTGGCTTTCCCGTGTACACGAAAATCTAAATAAGAGCTCCCCTGAAACTCGAGCACTCGATCCCTTTTGCGCGTTCTTGAAGCGTTATCCGATAAGGCGGCGAACTCTCGGAGCCGTGAATTAAATCGGTGTTACTAATAAGCGAAATACGAACTGAAACGAGCTCTCGACCTGCTGGTAAAAAGAAGCGAAGGGAGCTGGTCAAATGGGATACTGATTTCGTTTGAGGCTTTACCGAAGTGAGGATTTCTTTTACGAATACAATTAGAAAGTAATTTGTGTAATTAAAGACCCGACGAAATTGTTTCTAGAATAGATCCGAAAGATGCGAATAGCACCTGCAAATAGCAACATTCATTATATGCTTTATCAGTTGAAGCGACTGGACTCGTCGGTTTTCGCAATGGAAATTATCAAAGAAATATAATGGCATTAATTTAATTAACAGGGATTTCAACGAACGGATTTCGTAAACGTAAATGTGAGAATGATAAAAGTTTTTCGAAAATCGAAGTAAAAGGTTTTTTTTTTGTCGCGTGTTAAAAGTATACCCAACTTTGGCAATCGTTTATACTTTTAGCGTGCTCCAAAGTTGTTGATCACTCTTTTATGTTATATCTCGCGGTCTCGCAGTAAAACGGAAACCCTATTACGCGATATTTCTGAATTTTGCAAAAGGCATTATCATTATGGCTTACTGCCTTACCTAAGGAAGTCCGATGGTCCTTCGGGGGAAAGTCAGTTTCTTTTTCAGCAAATTGGCCCTAGACAAAAGTTACGCCGCGTTGAAAATGCGCTCGTAACTACCTTTTTTACGGCGCCTTCGGGGTCGCTGTTATGGCCATTCGCGAAAACAGGTAGGATGCGTCTTGTTTTATTTTTCAGGTTACTCGAGGTGCTGTTCGTTCCTGCTTTCACTCGGGCTGATGAAGTTTCCTTGGGAATCATGTTCAAAATCAAGAATAGTTTGAAGTAATCGACAAAAGATTCAGCCAGTCGTTATCAAAAAAAAAAGATAAAATTCGATAAGACAGAGTGATAATATCCAATACGTTACTGAAATCAAAATACATTGACAAACGTCGTAATAAATGCCAGGGAAAAAATTAAAATCGAAGTGAAGCTGATAAATTTCAGAGAAGTTTGTAAATTTGGTGAAGCAAAATGGCCGGAAGGATTACGCGAATTTGCTAATGTGATCTTTCTAATTTAGTAATTATTGATTTCTATTATTTCTACGAATATAATTACAATTAACGTTTCATATATATTTCATTATATCCGTGTTAAGACGTATTGATGTCTTTGCTAAATTAAACCCCGTAATGTACGAAGAAGATAATACTGATCGACCTCGAGGGATTCCAAGGAAGTTGAAGTTGCTGGATTATGGGCTATAACATAGATAATACCATAGAAAACAGATTTATATAGACGTGACACATTTTATGTTCAACAAAAATGTACTCTTGGAAATGTTCAGGAAAACCCGTTTTAATTAAGCTTTCACAGACAAAGTTTTACATAAAAAAACTTGATTTAAAAAATTGAGAAACTACTTTTTAAATGTCTTATACACACACAGAAATATATATATGTATATGTCTTATAATTTTCAGTAATACAAAATGGCTGATACAATATATAAAAATGGATGAAATTATGATTATATGTATTATTTATATCTGAAACTGTATATATTTTCTTATAATTTCATCCACCATGTTGTATCTGCCATTTTGTATTGTTGAATATACATATATATAAATTTGATGTAATCTTTAGAAGAAAAATAAATAAGTAGCAGTATATATCCCATGGTAGAAATTATGGCCATCTGAAATGGTCACTGGCCAAGAATTAGCCATAATTGATGCCCATAAACTGTTATTAGAAACCAGCTTGAAACTATACAGAAAATGCCCAGTTACAATTGATGCCCATAATCTGTTACAGAAACCAGCTCGAAATATAACAGAAAATGGGCAGTATTTAGCCATATAATTGATGTATTGGCGTCCGCTAAAACTTTGTTTGATTTAAGGTTAACCTGTCAAACACAATTGCAGTTTTTAAATCGTATTCATTATAAATCTAAATCCTCGAATGTATTTCTTCTTTGCCCTCAATTCAATTAAAAACATTTAGGAATTATTCATATACAATACAATTTCATGTTTTCTATATTGTACAAGCATTAAATATTGTAAATAATACAACATTTATTTTACTGTAAAATCATTCTAATTAAACCCGTTTTCAATCATGCATTATATTATTAGAAATCTATTTTTATTATTTAATCATATATATGTTTATATCAGCATGAAATTGAATTGAGGGCAAAGAAGAAATATATTCTAGGATTTAGGTTTATATATAACGATAGGATTTAAAAATTGCAATTACATTTTGTGTTTGACAGGTTAGCCTCATCAAACTTTGATTTGATGTTAACTTGTTAAAAACAAAATGTATAATTGCAATTGCAAATCAAACAAAGATTTGAAGTTATTATCTTCTAACCAAAATGAATACACATTTACACTAAACAATTATGGCAAATCATTAATTTATTTGAGCAATATCGCCATACGCCCCAAACCTCTTTTTGAGTGTACTAATCAAACTACTCGGTTGCAGAGGAACTATTTATTCCAACCAAAATACCATACAATTAATGGCCATAATTTTCACGAGTTTTTGGCCATTTATTGATGGGCAAAATATG
>JAPYZR010010555.1:0-10714 GCA_030522945.1 Trichopria nigra
CTAGTTGATTAATTTAGCTCAATACAATAGCATTATGTAAGGTATCAAATGCTTTGGAGAAATCTAAATATATTACATCTAGTTGACAATTTTAATTTCAATATTATGGGTAAAATTTACTCCCATAATGATATTTATTCACCATTTTACAGAGTAATGTTTATAGAGAAATGCAAACCTAAATGCGTCGATGAATATTTAGAAGACTTTATTAATGAAGTGAATGTTCTTTTTGAAGAAGGATTTATTGTTGATAATCATTTTTTTAAAGTCGAAATAAAATATTCCATTTGTGATACTCCTGCAAGGGCTTACATAAAATGTATTAAGGCACATGGTGGATACTGTGCATGTGAGCGTTGTTTTATAAGAGGGAAAGGAGTTAAGCTTGCTGCAGTAAATAATAGAAAATGCCAAACAACAATTTATCCTTCGGTAACCGAACGCAAAAAGGACACCATAATAGTGATACGCCTCTTTTAAAATTAAAACAAAATGTGAATCTGATAGAATGTTTCGTTTTAGATTTTATGCATCCGAGTTCAGGCATTAAGAAAAAATTTTTTAGTTATTTAACCAAAGGTCGGTCTAAAGCAAAATTAACTAGTTTGAAAAGGATGGAACTATCAAAAAGAATTGAAAAAATGAGAAATGAACTTCCTTGTGAATGTCAACGAAAACCAAGGTCATTAAAATATTTGTCAGATTGGAAAGCAGTGAATTCCGATTTATATTACTATATTGTGGACTAATAATTTTTCGAAATATTTTAAGTAAAAAATGCATTAACATTTCACTTTACTTCACACTGGATTTCTCGTACTTTGCGATAAAGAAGTTTTTACCAAATACAATTGTGATGCTAAACGAAATCTTTCCTTTAAACTTTGTAATACTTTTACGAAAGTGAATCACAAATAAAAATAAACATGCACAACCTCATTCACATTGCTGATGATGCTAAAAATATATGACACGTTCTTTAAGTGAAATCAGTGCATTTCCGGTTGGAAGTTTTCTGGGAAAAATTAGTACAAAAGTTCGTGGTAAATAATGAAGAAATCCTTATCATGAATAGATGGTAATATGATACAGACGTTTTGAAATATAGAATAATAATTATACGAAATGTAAAAGAGATATGCAATTGAATGGTTATGTGTGAAAAACACAAAGAAATATTTTTTCATATCTAAGATCTTCCAGTGAATTGTATGTGTGTTATATACTGTTCATTATTAGATTATTTAATATTGCAATTATGGAAGGAATAGTTCCAGTGTCATAAATGAGCCGAATACAGAATGAATATTCTAAAAGAAGCAAGTAAGGAAATTTTAATATAAAATGTACGCCATTTATATCTAAATGATCGAGCGAATCAAAAGTAATATTTGTTTAAAAGATATTAAAAAAAAAAACATATTTTTTATTTGTTGCAGCATCTTATGAGCAAGGACTACGTGTCTTGAACGGGCTTTATAGAGCATCGAAATCGAGACTAGCACCTTCGAAGAAAGTTGTGTAAGCTGCGAAGAAAATAAATGTCACTGATGTCATTGACAGCGGTGACAGCGAAGAAAATGTAGAAGCACTTCTTGATTCGGCAAGGCGACCATCGAAGGAGGTGTCACACAGTGACAGTAGTGATGATGGTAACTATAATTACTCACAATCAAATGATTCTAATATAATCGAAGACAATGAAATCATTACCGCTAAAAAGAACTATGCAAGATAGCTTTCTTCGATAGCCTGAAAATCATTTACTGCTATTCGGTCATATATTTTGCTATTAGTGTATTAAAGAGGTACTGCAGTGCTTTAAGTTCTTTCTGAAGCTCCCTGAATGGTATCCGCCTATTCGCCCGAATGGACATTCTCCTGAATCCATTTGCCCGATCGGATTTGCCCGAATCCATTTCCCCGAAAGTATATTCGCCCGAAAACAAAAAGCAACATGTGATCCTGTCCTGTCACATTATCGATCGCATAAATTTTGGTCTTGTTCGCTTTCAGTGTTTGTAATTGTGAAATTATGGGTACTCAAATTGAAATTGCCGGTAAAAAATTGTTAGTTGACGGATATACTTACGTCCGATCCAGACCGTCGAAGGGCAACAAATTTTACTGGGATTGTCAGAAGGTTCGCCGCAGAGAATGCAAGGCTAGCGGAATCATTGCTCAAATTGCGACGGAATTACTTTTGATTAAGGGTCCTGAGCAATCGCCGCATGCTCATCCGGCAAACCCTGAAGAGGCCAAAGCGGTTTCTGTAAAGGTATTATTGAAGAGTTCAGCGGAATATCATCCGGAACTACCTCCAGCGCAGGTACAATTTCAGGTTAATTTTAGGTTAACTGAATAAAGGGTACATGTTCAATCGTTCATTTTACACTTTTCTTTGCAAGATTTTACGCGATACTTTGTCGACATTAAGTCCTAGTGTTTTGTCAAAACTTCCCGAACGATTTAATACGATAAAAGCGTTGAGACGTGAAAGGAGACGCAATCTACCTCCGAATCCTAAAAGTTTGGCCTAAAAATTGCCGATGCGTTTCCAACGAACATTAAAGAACGAACGCTTCCTCATTTACGATTCCAATTCCGATGTAAATTTCGGCGACGAGCGTGTTACGGTTTTTGCCACTCGTAACAATTTACAGCGTCTCGCAAGTAGCGATCTCGACGGTACCTTCAAAGTTGCGCCTTCTATTTTTACACACTTGTTCACTGTATGCTGACACTCCGATTAGTGGTTGTTTCTTCCATCTTGGGCAGTCCTTATACAGGCACATACAAAACCAAGGCTTGCAGGTGGCTTACAGCAATGTCAATGATGATAAAATACGCAAGCAAACCCACATGATTTTAAGTCTCGCCTTTGTCCCGATATCAGATGTTGAGGATGCCTTCGGCGATCTAGCTGATACAATTTCGGACGATTTAATGGAGGTTTTTGATTATTTTGACCATACTTACGTTCGAGGTAGACCCGCTCGTGGTCGACGTCGTGCTGTATCTCCCCGATACCCACTCGATTTGTGGAATCAACACGAAGCTACCTTACAAGGACTTCATCGGACAAATAATGTCAGCGAGGTTTGACATAACCGCTTTCGGTTGCTCGTGAGTAAAAATCATCCGGATTTGTACTCATTTATGAATCAACTGCAAAAAGAAGAGTAAGACACTGAAACGTGTATCATAGAGCTGAGTTTAGGACGATCGGTCAAAGGTGCACCACGGAAACAGTGGGTATCTCTTCAACGACGTCTGCTACGAATCACCGAAGAATATCCAAAGTACAAAGGGAAAAATCGGATTTTGGAATTTTTAACAAATTTGGCTTATAGTATCCAACTTTCGTAAATTTGTTGTATTATCTAACAAATGTATATATATTGAAATAAAAACTTTTATTTTCGGGCATAATAACTTTCGGGCGGATAAATTTCGGGTAAATAACTTTCGGGCGATTGATCTTTCGGGCGGGTGTTTTCGGGCGAATGACCCTGAATTCCCTTGAACATGAATTGAACATGTTGAATAATTTCATATAAAATAATGAACATAAGGGAAATTGCTGTTAAACACAGAGCAGAGTTTAAATATTGACACCGTTACGATATAGTCAAGTATATATATAATACTGATAAATGAAAATATTTTCATAAACAAATAATATCGTAAACAATAAATTTGAATAATCAAAATTATTAGATTTACATTTACCATTGTTAAATTTAAAATTATAAATATTCTTTAAAAAATCATGTTTCTTACTCCTGTACTTGTTTTTCACCGATATACACACATAGATACTAACATTTTGTAAACTTTGGTACTACACAGAAAGTAGTCACTTAATACTAATTTTCCTCGACAGTTATTATTTGACGTGAAAGTATTCTTCAAAATGGTCAGTTTATATTCAAATTAAAATCTTTCTATATTTATTATTACTTGTATCTTATTTTCTTATTAAACGTAGGTAGATGACGGAATTCAGGTGAGCCGTATCATGGACGAGTCTTCCTGGCTGCTTCCATGCCGCGGGTCCTATGGTGGTGGTGGGGGGGGGGGGGGGGGGGGCCACACCAGCCACCTCAACATTTTTGGCCCGATATCTCTAGAGTACGGCGGTCTTTAGGGGAGTCGTGACCCACCATGACTCTTCTTTGGGCTGCCTGATGCTTGGCGGTAGGAGGTCGAACTTGACTAAGGAGTGGCAGGACATAACAAAAAAACGGAGGAAAAAAATGATGAAGGAAACGGGAGGGAAAACGTCTGCAGTGCAGCGGAGAGCACCTGAGAGTGAGCAAAAACCGTTTAGTTGCAGTATAGTGCTGTGGTACTTTCAGTACTACAATTACTTCTACAATCAGTATTGGACAGCGTTACATGTCAGTGCTGGCACAGTGCCAGAGCATTACTGCGCTGATGGTAACTTTCTGCTTGGGGAAGAACCGTTTCAATCAAAACTTCCACCAACTATGAACGCTGCCCGTCACCATACTCTCAGAGCGTACCTTCAAATACGGACATGGATGGGGCACTATAAGGATCCAGAAAATTTGGGCTGGAGAAGAACGAATTACGGAGCATATTAGTACTGACGCATTACTGGCCGTGTTGCGGACAAATACCATTCATGCTGCAATTTATTGTTATGGTACTTGGTGTAGGTTTTCTGCGGTTTCCCTACACCATTGCACACTGAATGGGGTACCTATGTATAAATCGGCCGCAGTCGTGTGGGACGACAAAGTTGGAAATAGTGGGTACTGAGAAGTATTGATTTTAATTTTACCGCTGTAAATATCAGATCGTTTTTTATTTTCCTAAAAAAAAAATTAAATGACAGTTGTGAACTTGACAACGAGTCAACCATTTTTCAGATTAGATTATCTTTCGCCTCCGCTGAAATGAGATTAAAAAAGTAGTTTTCTTTAACGCGATTCGTAGCACCGAGTTTTCGCTCCGTTGTGTTTTTGATTCGGAGTTGTAGTTCTCGTTCGCATATTTATTTCCAAAATTAGTATCCGGTTCTATAATTCCTCAAGAAAGGTCGCTATCAGAAGTTTGGGCAAGTTTGAACCCGGAAAAACCGGGTTTTTACGAATTTCTTACAAATTTTGAGGTTATGTGAAAAAATGATATTAGAAAAAGTTGTACATCTTTTTAATACCTACAACTTTTACGTTTAACTTTTTTCGACAAGAGGAAACGAATGCCGAGTTTACTTCCTTCGTTTTTACATTCGCATGTTCAATGGCGCAGGAAAGCTGCGGAAAACCGATGATACGTACAGGCGGTCCCGAATTTCGTTGTATCACTATTGATCAGTACTTCACCGTGGTGCCCATCAGCATTCAAAGTCAAGCGTGATTGAGCCCGCACAGACTGCGAGAGCCTGGGTGACATGCAACCGGTTATACATTGTTTTTCTTTAAACTCGACAATTACTACGGGACGGGAGTCGATCCCGAGACATTCGCAGAGGTCAGCTTCTGCAAAACATAAGCTGATCCTCAGCTCGCACAAACATCGTGCCGTAGCACAAAATCGTAGAATTATTTTGAATATTGAATAAGGTGGGTACACTGCACTCAACAGCATCAAATTTAATCTGTTAAAAAGCACTTGAACAAACCATTCATAATAACTAGCCTTCCAAATACTACATTTCGAATTATAAAAACGGTAATAAAATACAAATATATATTGCAGGTATAACAATATTTAAAAATAACGAATATTTGTAAACATCGCGTGACATTTTTAAAATGTTGTCACGCGCATATATTTTGTGTACATTTTCTCAAAATGTCAACCACGTTTAAATAATTTTCTTTTCCTTATGTACTTTTTATTTTGCATGATTTAGAATTTTAATTTGCAGTAATTTTAACAGTAATTTTGAAGCTATTTCTACAATTTACCGTTTTTATTGACAAGATGAAAGCTTTCACTAAATGTAAGTTGTTTCACTAAACGTATATTGTATAAAGGCGATGAAGTCAAAATTAATAAGGTTTATGGACCGTTTTGTAAAATTATTTTGGTAAATATGTCTTGAGAATATTTCAGTCTACATACCCCATGTACACTCGTCAAAATAATCCTTTTTAGTTTTTTAAAATTGTAGTAATGCTGCCCAAGCATTGACTGGTTAAACATTAATTTTTGTCTATCAATATATTTCAATTGACTTCAGTTATCGATCTCGTTTATACACAATAATTGTCACTTATATATTTTTATTATAATATATAAAAGTATTTTTGAAATTTGTAGACACTTATAATACGTTTCCAATTCGACCGAACCTACCAGTAACAATTATAAGGTTGATAGTACATCACCGTCTTAAATCATATTTACAAAACACAAACAATACTGTCCATTGACTTTAATGCAATTTTGTACTTTGCATGAAAATAAACGTATCTAACTCTTATAAAGTTATTCTGTATTTTACCGGGACTGTCAAAAAAAAAAAAAAACACAATTCCCTGAATTTATCCCCCCCCCCCCCCCTCTCCCCCCACTGGAACTGAGCCACCAACCCAACCTGATCTATTGATTCTATTGATCTATTGATAAACTTCTTATTAGAAGTTTACACGAAAGTTGTTTGCGAGAGCTAATTTAATATTGTAAAGTAACATTATTCCGATAAAATAAGTTCTTTGTTCAAATAGATATATCGAAATATATACAACCTACCTACGTATTTCAATAAGATGCCACATTCTCCTAAAAAACATTGGTACCACAAAAACTGCGTGGGCTTGAAATTTAGCTATGCATGTCTAACATTGTCGACATATGACCTGTTTGAAAATTCATTATCTGTAATTTTACTGGAAATGCCATCAAGAATGAATGAAGTGAATAAGAAATAGCGATTACATTGTGAATAAATTCAGTAAAAAGTTTTTCTTAATTTTTTTGCGCTTTTACGTGAGTTCTTTAGTCAAGACATGTCATATGTTAATAACTCTAAATGGAGGATCCAATACGGAGAACTAAAAGCCTGAAGTTACAATTCGGATGAAAGTAGGTGCTCGCAATTTGCAAACCAAGAATCTTATTTTTTTGGGGTAATTGTTTAACACTACTTTGCCTCTTACTAGAGATTGTTTACACATGCGACTGCAAGATTCATTTTTTTATTTGCGGATGAGTTAAGCGAGAAAAATGTTGAAGGTTTTGAAAATCTTGTAACATTTTAGAAGTATATAATTTTAGCTTAAAGTGACCAACTTTTAAAGGATTATCTGTTTTTTAATATCCAAGGAAGTTATCTGAAAATGTTAAGATCTGCTTTTTGTAAAAATTATCAATGTTTTCAAAACGCTTTGCCCCATTAACACAACGGCAAATCTACGAAGACTAAATGCCGTTGCCGTATTTTTTTCAAATAACATTAGACTGTATTTCATTTAAAATTATCATTAATATTGCTGACTGGTCTTTCGTCAAATCAACTTTTGTGTCAAGCATATTGCATTCACTATTTTGAACTTCAGAATTTTGAAATGAGTTTCATAAGAGGTTATTCATTCAGTTTGATTCTAAAATTGTGAATTTTTCGTAATACTATGTGGTTTGAATAAAGAACTTATGAAACCCACATTTTAATGTAAAAAAGTATTTTTTTTTTTTTTTTGACACTACCTCCATTTTTGTACAATATATGCAATATTTTTAATTCACTTTTGTCATTCTAGACGCTATCTTTTTTTTTTTTAATTTTATAATATGCCACATGGAAGACAAATGTAGAGATGTTAAGTGTCAAGCTCACGCTTATTCTTTTTGGTGCAAAAAAATTCTGGAGAAATGCAACTGCCCTGTAGACATCGTATGGTCCGGTATGTGTGTTTGTGTGTGCATGTGTACGTTATTTTCGCACCACGGAAGCGCAATATCATAAAAGATAAAAATATTAAAAAGAGTATAAAACATTAAATATTTGATGCAGTTTGCTTACAGGCTATTGCTCGAAGCCGAGGAATGCTAGGTGAACCAGGTGGGCTGTTTGGTCGAGAGTGGTTTCGATTTTTTACCCGATCCGGAGCTGTATGCTGCACTGTTATAGTGTGACGAAAATCTAGGGAAAAATATGTAGTTTTAACCTGCTGTTTACATGTTTATTTTCAAAATGACTTTGCACAGAGTCAAATACTTAAACCAAAATCATAACATTATTAGATATATATTTGTAAAATTAAAATCTTTAAAAACAGCTGCTTTAACATTTTGTATAATTTTTTTTTCATTTGGAAATTGCAAAAAAAGCTAATTAATATTAAGGCATTTAAATTCAATTCGAGTTTTTTTATTACAATATAAAAATAAATGAATTGAAAGTACATTATTATTAAAATTACAATTAATTTTGTTGTATAATCGAAAAAATCTTCCTTATTTAATGTTGTTCTTATTGTAACAAAAATTTATATCGATCCACTCAATAACAAGCCAATAGTTACATTTAAAATGTAAATTTAAATGGTTGAGACATATAAAGATACATATAAAGACACTATAGAGATAGAAGTATCTATAAAAGCATGAATTCAAAACTTATACTAGGGGCTTCCCATCTGCGGCCTACCGCGTTTTTTTTACCTGTGCCATTTATGATACTGAATTTGAATTCAGCGCCCAATAACCCCCGAGTAACCAGTTCCGATTAAACTGAAAGTAATCAAATGTGCCTATTAAGTCGTGAGATAATATTGAAAATGCTCATATGATTTGAGTTTTCCGTTCCGTACGTCGGCATCTTGTTTACGAAGCCATTGTAATGATAATCATCGCTTCGGGCGCATAATACTTCACTACTGAAAAAAAATCATAATAATCATACTTCTAATTCGTGAAATAACTATAAAAAAGGTAAAAATATCAGGATCTTCCATTACGTCAGCCGCCTGTTTTGTTTTTGAAACAATTCTATCATCAATTATTGCTTAGGGTGCATGAAACTGCAGCTTTAAAACAAATTTGCATGTTCTTTGGACGTTTTGTTTGAAAAGACCTTTCAAATGAGCCCCTACTCGACCTATGTTGCCATTTAAGATTTTCGACCTCCCCTCATGGCCCACGTATCCCCTTAGGGGTAGGGAGTCGCAACCTCTCAAAAAATACAGATTTTTTGAAAAATCGTTTCACGTGTTTCAGCGTTTTTTTTTATCGATGGTTTTCGAAATATTCCACCGTTTCGGGACTTTTTACCATCACTGTATATAATACAATAAATTTTGTAAGTTCGAGTATGTATAAAGTATATATTAAAAGAAAAATCGCAACCTAACCGTCTCTCGACCTACCTAACCTATAAACGCGTGTCCCCACAAATCTGAGACTCACAAGTATGGCTTGGGATACATACTGTATTGCCACTTATAAACCCCCGATTACCACGAGATAGAGAACAAAAAATTATATAGATAAAGAAGAAAGTAAGTTCCCATGGCAACATTTCCGGAAATGTAGAGTTTCCAAGTTATTCAGCATTAAAGTTAGCCAATGTAATAGGGGCATTTTGATTGTCGTACAATTAGTACCTAAACAAAATAAATGAAGTAAAACCGGCTAATTTTAATTGTAGAATTGTTATAAAAAAGAGAGATACTATTGACAATGTAAAAATACTGTTCACTTGCGAACAAACTCAAAAACCGCTCAAAAAAAAAAAAAGAGTATTCCGTCGCTCCAATTGCGATACCACCGACCCCGGTGCCAGATGCGACGGTGCCAAGGAGGAGGCCTACCCCACCACGAAGGGTAGCGCCGCCTACTCGAAGGATGGAAACAAGATAGCGAATTATTGCCCCGTTCATACACCTTGGGAGAGATGACCAGAGACCCTCTATAACATTTAGGAGAGGAGGTCGCATGAAGAGCCCCGGGTGCGAAAATGTTACACCTGTGGCGGAACGGGCCCCCGGCAGTGTTACGGGTATTCGTAAGACGAGTGTGTACGATCCGCCGAGAATGCCTCCACTATGCAGAACAGGATCCCCGATATTCCGGAAACGAGCGGCCTGGGTCGAAGACGGGTTCTCCCCGCCTTCGGAACAACGTCATCTCGGGATCGACAGAAGATGGATCATTATACCCGAGGAGGAGATAAGGCGATTTGTGGAAGAGTTATGATACGAGACACCCCGCCATACCAGCGAGTACGGATCAGGGCCCTGCAATAGGCAATAGGAGCAGGAGCCTAGGAGGACAAGAATCGAGATCGGATTATCCCCAATCAGGGCTCAATGAAATGAGCTACGGGACATTCCAATCGGAACAGAGAAGAAACCGCACGCCGTAGTGAAGCGCCCTTCGAGACCTAGTGAGTAGACCAGGACAATGCGAGCGAGCGCCAAGAGCGCTAAAATGGGAATATTGCGTTGCAAAAAATTTACGTCCTGTCGTCGGAGTGGTTAGATTCGCCGCCAAACTTGCGCTGCGTTGTGAGGACCCGTTCGAAATCATACGCGTAGTGTCCCCAGTCGTTTACGAGCTGGAAGTGAGGACTAGCCGCAGAATCGCGACAGTACACGTATCCGACCTCAAACGGTATATTGCACCTCGCGGGTCCGAACGCCACTAATTTTTGATTATGTTTTAGAAACCATTCAGTTATATCGCGGCACACTACTAGGGCGACAAGTGTTACGCTCCCCGGTGGTAGGGCGGG